>PVHY01007866.1:0-64879 GCA_004024945.1 Uropsilus gracilis | reverse complement strand
AAACACATGTCATTTGCAGCAACCTGGATGGAACTAGAAAGACTCATATTAGCAGAAATAAGCCAAAAAGAAAAAGAGAAGTACAGGATGGTCTCACTTATATGAGGGATATAGGGAAAATCAAACAAACAAATAAAAAATGAAAACAACCAATGGGACTGAACCATGGAGCGAGAGAGGAGGAAGAGGAAGAAGGCAGAGGAGGTGAAGAGTGCAAAAGATCAAGATAGTTAACAAATGTTAGTGAAGTGGGAAAGCCCCGGGGTAAAAAAAAATAAATAAATAAAATAAAACAACAACAACAAAAACTACACACACACTTACCACATATTGGAAGAGAACAACAGGCCAAACAACCAACAACTAAGCATCAACTTAACCAAGCAACAATTTGCAGAAAAATGGGAGGAGTGACTGAAGGGGGGATACAGAGGGGGGATATGGAGGGAGGAGGAAGGGGGATACAGAGGGGGGATATGGAGGGAGGAGGAGGGATCAATTAATTCACAATTGTGACAAATAAAAAAAATAAATAAAATAAAATAAAGAAAATAATTGAGTTCATTATGATGATCTAATGGAGCCATAATGAACAATGAAACTGATGTAAATGGGCTATGGGGGCATATGGACATGCCATGTAGGTGTGGCCTTGAGTTAGAAGGGAAGAAAGTCAATGATGACTCAAATTCTGAACCTCTGTGATATGGAGAAGGGTAATGACATTATTAAAAGCAGGAAGAGAAGCTGGGTAAGGAAAGATTTTAGGTATAGTCAGCTCAGTAATTTGTGGAGCACAATGCAAAATGATGAAGGGCCTGGCTAGAGGTGGAAAAGTAAATCTCCCTTTCCCAAGGCTTCCCCAACTCACAGCAGATAGGTGATGACCCCCAACAAACTGCAGCCTTCACCCTGGGAAATTCTCAGTACAGCAGGTCCTTGAATAATTCCTTGAATTCAGTTCAACACTGTTTGGCTGTAATGTCAATGAGAACAAAAACAGACCAAAAAAGTCATTGTTGGTGGGGGCTACTGTCTACGTGGAGTCATATGTTCCCTCTGTGTCTTTTCCCTGAGTATACCAGTTTCTTCCCAGTTGCCAAAGACAGACTCCTAGGTTAACTGACCTGTCTCAGTTGCCCCAGTCTGAGTGTGTATGGGTGTGAGTGTACCCTGTGATGGAAAGGCATCATGTCTAGGGTAGTCCTGTTTTGTGCCTGGAGCTGCCAGTATAGGGTCCAGCCAGCCACTATCTTGAACTGGAATAAGTATTGGAAAATGAATGACCGAATGAAAACAAATTATTGTTTAATGCTAGAAGGGTTTGGGGTCTTTATCTAGACATTTGGCTGATGTTTTGTTGACCAGAAATATGCTGTAGGAATTTAACCCTTGGTTATCACTCTTCCTTGTTTTGCTTAATGTCACAGTTTCCAAGAACCTATACGCATTAACTGAAGTCTTCCTACTACATTACCTGACAAGTGCATCATAGTGTTGCTGGGTCTGGGTAGGAATGAACACAACTTTGCTCCTCCCCAGGATGGCATCGGGCATGCAACTGATTCTCCCCCAAGCTTCCACCGGGACAACCAGGAAGAGAGGGCAGTGCCAGAAGTGGGATGTGGGCCTGTCCTCTAACTGATGTAAGCTGGCTGTAGCTCCTAATTTCCGGGAAGGCCTAGAATAGGGAGCCTGGGACACCAGGGAACAGAGGTGAGAGGCTAACCAGTATTGAGCAGGAAGTAGGAGAGGAGACTAAGTGCAAAGTGAGCTTCCAAGCCCTGGGCTCATTCCATTGGACTTGACTTACAAAACACAAGTTCAGTGATAAAATTACGAATTTTACAGGGTGCAAAATCTTAAGCAGAGAAATCTATGCAACTTCACGGGTCACAGACCTATGAAGTGGGTCCTGATTCTGAGCCATACTGAAGCTTAGGTGCAGAGATTCAAATTTTTCCCAACTTAGTATCTGTTGCTTCTTGTTACATGGTCTCAGTTCCATCCCAATTAAATTGTGTGGCATTTTCAATGCCTTAATAGTACTTTTCTATTTATGTGCTTTTCATCTTTTCTCTTGGGACTACTCTTTCTCAACTTTACTCATTCAAATTTTGCTCTATCTTATGATATAAGAAAGGATGGTTTACCCTGGAGGAGAGGAGAGATGGAAAACAAAACAAAAAATTATATACAAAGTTGCATTAAAGAATAAATTATACTATCCTGATACTATACCTGGTTATATAATTATATATAGTATAATTATACTATACCTGATACTATATACTATATACTATACAAAACAATAATTTATTTTCATTTTATTTTCAGATAATCTCCATTGAAATGGTATATTTAAAACTATTCTTAGAAGGGATTAATTTCATGTATTTGGAAATCTCAGTGATGAATGCTTTATACCCTAATGAACTGGTGCCGACAAACATGGGTCTATGATCCTGTGATTAATTGCTTAGATTTGCTTAAAAGGCAGATGCTGATCCTATTCTAATACCAGTATAATAAGGTGTTTCATGAAATCTTATTGCAGCTTTGCTTATAGCGTTTAAGATATTCCTCCAAGATCATGGACATGTTCACTAGCCCAGAAACAGAGTTGATTTTTGTGCCTGACTCATGAAGCATTTGATCCCCTTCCTGATAGACATATGATGGTGATAAACAGGGTGACAATTGCCTTGTCACTTTGTATGTGAGGACAGATTCAGCAAAAGCAGTCTCTACAGCTGCCTGGGGAGGTCATTTAAGGCTAATTTAGTTTTTTCCCCCGCCCATAAGCTAAATGTTTGCTAATCGGACTAATTTATTTTGGTTCCTGAGGTTTGGGTCACCTGTTGATTTACAAGCTTGGCTTAATTTAGAAGTTAGTATTTCATGTTTAATACAGTGTTAAAGTTACTTGAAACTTTCTGCTGAAATAGATTTGAGCTATTTTATAGAAAGGTCAACAAGATCCTTGAGGCCTACTCCTTGCTACTTCAGTCTCTGATTTTAAGGGTGGTGTTTTGCAATATAACCACATTCTTTTGGAAAGTGGAATTTAAATTGTAAAAGAAGCTGGTTAGTTGTAAAATAGTGGGTTGGGTTTCTAATGTTTTAGGAGTTTTCCTTATCTTTAAAGGCATTCAGATTAAATTTATTTACTTACTGCTAGGATTAAAATAGTAAAGGAGGTTTGTGGCACTTAAAATAATGTGTATTTTCTATAATTCCAAGGATTTTCCCCCTCAATTAATTGATTGACTCCAGTTACTAGACAGTGGTTTCACATGTTAACGATCTTCTATTTTCTATTATAAAATAAAGCGTTAGGTAATTACACATTTAGTACAATTTCTTTTCACCTGAATTAAAAGATGGGAGACACCTCATGCTAGTTATTTAAACATAATGATCATCAGAAGGGAAAATGAAGTTTCACTTTTGATTAACAAAAACTCCGTTTATGGAGCACTTCTTGTGAGTCAGTCATCACCTCATTAGCAAGGATCTTATCTTTTAACCTCTCAAAAATCCCTGAAGGTATTTATTACCATCTCCACTTAAAAGGAGTGAAAACTGGGACTTAGAGGGGTGAAAGAGTTTGCTCAGAATCACTCAGTTGTTAAGTGAGTCCAAAGACCTGTGTACCATCTTCTGACCATTAATGACCACATACACATGTTTGCTCCTGTTATCTGCTAGTCTAAATCCTTGAATCCCTCAAAGCTTACCCTCAAGAAATTTTTGCTAATCCCTGACCTAACCCACTCAAACAAACCATATCTCTCCTTTCTTTGAACTTTTGTTAAGCTTTAACACTCTTCCTCTTCTCTGTCTCCTTAGTTTATAATTATATTACCTATTGACAGTGAATTCAAGACCAAGATCATGATTTATTTCTCATTCATTACAGAGATTCATTTAAGGCTTAATGTAAGCTTTCCCATTTGGTGTGTAATTACCATTGATAATGCCTTCATTTGATCAGTTCCCAGCAGAAAGTTCAGTTCCATGCAGGGAATATTGACAGCTCAGCCAGGAGACACATCTTCTAAACACATCTTTTGTCTTTGTGGATCTTATTTTATAGGTTAAAAAAGGGGGAGAAGGATCACTGAGCCTAGATAACTGAACATTATTATCATAATTGCTTGTCTCTACTGGCTAAAACTTCATGTTAATTGCTGGGCCCCTATCTCAGAAATCTTCATTGTTTTTAAAATTTTTTTCTTGTACTTCATTTCATGTGGAGAAAGCAGATTGTCACAGCCAAACAGTCACAATTTACAACAGCTCACTGCTGACTTCTAGACAAAAGCATGGGGGGAAGAGGGGATGGCTGTTCTGGTTAATTGAATTTTACCCCAATCATACAGAGTATCTTTTTTTGTTCCCTTTGCAGCCCCCTTGGGGCAACTTTTTGATAAATGCCATTTTCTGCATAAAATATGATATATTCTGATATGATATGATATGATATATTCTGCATAAAATATGAAAAAATGCCATTTTCTGCATAAAGCCATACAGATGTTATGATTTTTTTCCTTTGGAAACTTTTTCAGATATGGAAGTTATTATGGACCAGCTTCTATTTATTTTTTAGGATCGCTTATGCTTATATTTATTGCTACCTATCTTATGTTTCATATACTTTCAAAAGGCCTCATAAAAATTCAGATATCTGAGATTTACAGCCAATTCTTTCTGATATGTAGTTACTGATCAACCTTGGGGTATAACTGAATGAGGGCCCTCTCTTTCCCTTCTGTTACTTATCATTGCCAACAATAAACTGGCTACTGTATTCTTCCTCTACACTTTCCAGCTGAAATAGCAAGGTACTTAGTATGAACAAGACAGCCACTTTCTTCATGTAGAAAATATCCACAGAGCTGAAGAGGAAGGTGAACCTATCAGAACCTGAGGAAGCTGCAACTGTGGGAGAGGAGCCACCCAACCAGAGCTGTGAACTCAGCCACTGACAAATCATAACCATGAATGAGAGGGATGCAGGGAAACATCCTCCTCATGCCTTTGACTTCTAACCGTGCCTTTTACTGGTTGAACCCAGCCTATATTGAGGACAAGAGGGTAAAGGGAGTTTAGCACAGAACTTCATGTTCTGAGTAAGAACTCTTTATGCCGAAGAGGGCAGTGGATGGTGGCAAGTGTACTTGCAGAGCCATCTGGGGACTTCCTGAGACATTAGCTTGCTCATCTGCATATAAGTATATGTAGAGACAAAATCAGGTAGGAATAACCTTCTTTGACTTAAACACCAAATTTCATCACTATTTTGAGCATAGTGGTGAAAATCTGTTGAAAATGAGTTCAGACATGCCATGATGAAATTTTGGCTGTATTATTCTTTCCAAGTTATTCTGTTATTCCCAGGAGAAACTCCATAGGACATAGCCTGGATCAAACTCATCTACAGGAAAAGGTGACTTTGGGCCTGTTCATGGAAACTTTTCCCTATATAACCTGACTAAACCCTTCTGTTTGAGAATTAAATTCTTAGGTAACTAATCACTTTACTAAAGTATAAAAACCAATGGGATGTAATAGAACATACTCTAGACTTTGGAAGTAGGGGTCTTGGGTTTTAGTCCCCTTTCTGCATAGTTTGTTAATCTATAAGGCAGGGATAATATGTCTAGATATGTGAAACCTATAGCACTTTGTAATAATAAAGCCATTAGATTCTAATGAGATGAGAAAGCATATTCAAAAGTGTGGAATGTGGAAGCAGGTAGAGAGATGGAGCTTTAAATAAGAGGAACACCTCCTATCTCTTTTAGCCCCCTCTAGCACACTAGAGGGTGGACAATAGCATGTCTCTCACTCGTAACTCAGCTTCTAACCTCTTTAGGATGTCCCAAGAGACATATGACCTATTAGTAATAACTGTAACTCTCATAGGTAAATACTCCTGCTATCACGCACTCCTGCATCCTCCCTGCTATATGTCATGTACGCTTTACTACTTCCTCATTACATCATTATAACATTCCCTTGCACATTCATGTTATCATAAAATCATCAAATTTGTCATTTTTCATTGATGAGTAATATTCCATTGTATATATATATACCACATCTTTTTCATCCATTTGTCTGTTTTAGGACATCTGGGTTGCTTCCATGTCCTTGCAATTATACACATTACTGTCAAAAACATCTGAGTACCTAGAAGAAATCATAATAGCAGAAACAAGTTAGAAAGAAAAAGACAGAATCCAAATGGTTTCATTAATATATGGGACACAGGAAAAACAAACAAAAGGCCAGGAGGAAAAGTCAAAACAAGCTAAAAGTCAAAACAAGCTAAAAAACAAACTGAAGTTCACAACTTGGGGGAGAGTAGGGAGTTGGTGAGGGAGGGAATGATCAGGGAGGGGAAAGCCCAAATTATAAAGGGGATTCAAAGATATGAAATAATTATATATATAAATAAATTATTTAGTAAAAAAAAGAACGAATAAAAATCCAAATGTACAAAAAATTTTCCTCACCAAAGTATATAAAGGACTTCACAACTTCGTTAAAATTAAACCTAAACATGCTTCCCAGAATCCCCGTTCTGTGGGCTAGCCTCACAAATCGTTATAATCTTTTCCATCTCATTTTCTTCTTCAATCCACATGTGACTCCTAACACAGAAGGATCAAATAGAAGCATAAATTTCTTATAGAAATATAAACTTCAAAAGATACACTCCAGCAGGATTTAGTCATGGGGATGGTCCCACAAATGAGTTTGGATATAGGATGAGACCTTTGGTTTGGAAGTGGCAGTAGCTATGTTGACTATATATTCTAGTTTTCTGTATTCTTGATATGCTGCATTTGAGTCCATTCTTCTGGAGAGATGAGCCCCCAAGGGCTAACAAATGACTATAGATAGTTAGCTATGCCCTTACCAGCATGCCTTTGACATGTGAACTAATTGGTCCAGAGCTACATCCCCAACTATTTCCTTTGTCAAATGCTCATACAGAGTCATCTTTTTCCCTTGCTCTAAATCCCCCAGAGCCAGGCACTGGGCTACTAGAGACCTTGCTCTCTCAACTAGAGAGCTTGCTCAATTATTCCAACTATCGAATTCTAAACTGATGCAGGATACCAACCCTGCTTCACCCCCTCCCTCCTAAGAGAACCTTAGTAAAGAATATGGGTCAGATTTGATTACAATGATGTGAAATTTACATATAAATAAATTAAAAAAAAAGAATGTGGGTCATGTTCCAAGCTCTCCCCATCCCCTGAGTGACCCTGGTCCATCCCCAAGGGACCCTACAACCATGTGCTGTGCCCCCTGTTTCCAGGGACCTGTGAGTACCAATGGTGAGGATGCTCCTGGATGGCTATTTCTCCTGTCTGTGAATCTCACCAGCCCTGGGCATGTTAACATAGCACCACACACATACATGATGCCTTATACACAGCTGAGGATTATTTAAAAATGTAATCAAATGCTTTAAGTGAACATACTAAACTGTCAGTTTTTATTGGCCACAGTAAATATTTTATAATTCATAAAATTATGTGAAATTCTTTTTCCAATTTAACAATATGCTTATTTTTCTAGTGTACTATGTGATCCCAAAGTACTTACTGGGTTTCTGTGCTATGAATTCCTATATGAAGTCTTCAGAGAGATTATCTGTGATTTTGTTCTTGACACCCTATGTAACTTTTAGGGTGATTTTGTGCTTGTAAACTAAATTCTAGCAGCTGACAAGAAAGGTAAATGAACACTAAATCTTACTGCTTGTCATCCAACTCTTATAATTTGCTAGACTATATAGGATCTGTTTTATGTGTGTTGACTGTTGACTAAATAAAAGCAAACTTTGTATTTTTCTGTTTGAACATGGTGTTAATTTTAATACTAGGCATCAGCTCTTTTGTACTTATGCTACCTATATTACTTTATCAGATTATCCAAGTGTTTAGCCTGTTTTGCTTTTTTTCACTTAAAGAAATTAGATGGTACCCCTTTTTCATTTAAATGTCTGTGCACAATTTAATGAGCTAATGGTTTTATGGGTATTACGCAACTTAGTGTGTATGATTACATATTTAAAGTTTTAATAACAGCTGTAATGGAATTAAGAACTGTAGGCTTAAAGCTTTGTAGGAGAGATTATCACAGGGTTGCTAAGGAAACTGGTCTAGATTTTTATTTTTTCTGCATAAGGTCCTCTTGAAAAGGGAGTCTCTAACCCCCAGTCTCTCATGGTCACCTTTACTGGACACCTATATGATTTCCCCCTTGCTGTCTTCCCCCTTTTTCCAGAACCCCACTAAGTAAGAGGTGTGTGCTGTTGCAGTTGCCAAGACTAGCTTCCTTTCTTCTCTTTTTAAAAAATATTTTCTTTTTAATAATTTATTTATATATAAATTTCACATCTCTGTGATCTCTGGGGTTCAATCCCACTCCCTGACCATTCCCACCCTGTCCCATCCCCATTTCCCCCAAGCTGTGTACTTCAATTTGGTTGTTGGTTTGTTTAGACTTTTCTGCATGGATTTTTGTTTATCTTTTCCATGTTCCATATAATAGTGAAACCATTTGGTTTCTGTTTTTTTCTTTTTGATTTGTTTCTGCTAATATGAATTCTTCTAAGTCCATTCATGTTATCATAAAGTCATTCAATTTTTCATTTTTAATTGATGAGTAGTATTCCACTGTGTATATATACCACAATTTTTTTTCATCCAGTCATCTGTTTTTGGATATTTTGGTTGCTTCCATGTCCTTGCAATTATAAATAGTACTGCAATAAACATATGAGTACAGATGTTCCTTTGTTACCCACATTGAAGCCTCCTTTGGGTAAATTCTCAAGAGAACAATTGCTGGGTCATATGGTAGTTCCATTTTCATTAATTTGAGGGCCCTCCATACAGCTTTCCATAGAGGTTGGACCAGTTTACATTCCCACCAGCAGTGTAAGAGTATCCCCTTCTCTCCACATCCTCACCAGCACTTGTTGTTGCCTGTTTTATGGATATGGACCATTCTTACTGGTGTAAGGTGGTATCTCATCGTGGTTTTGATTTGCATTTGCCTTATTGCTAGTGACACTGAGTAATTTTTCATGTGCCTGTTGGCCATTTGTATTTCCTCTTTGGAAAAGTTTTTTTTTAGTTCTTCCCATTTTATGATTGGGCTTCTTGTTTTGCTTTTGTTTAATTGTGTGAGTTCCTTATGGATCTTTGTTATTAAACCCTTATCACTCTTGTGGAGGGCAAAAATTTTTTCCTACTCAGTTGGGCTTCTTTTAGTTTTTTTCTGTTGTCTCTTTTGCTGTACAGAAGCTTTTTAGTTTGATGTAGTCCCATCTGTTTATGTTTTCCTTCAATTTTTTGCCATCAGTAGATTTTTCCAGAAAGGGGTTTCTGAAATGTACTTCCTGGAGGGTTTTTCCCAAGTTTTTTTCTATGTATGTTATGGTTACAGGTCTGACATTTAAATCTTTTATCCATTTTGAGTTGGTTTTTGTATAAGGTGTGAGGATGTTATCTTGGTCCATTTTTTTGTAGGTCTTAGTTCAATTTTCCCACCACAATTTTTTGAGAGGCTATCTTTGTTCCAATGTAAGTTTTTCCCCCCTTTGTCAAAGATTAGTTGATTATATATGTGTGGTTTTATTTCTGAGCACTCAATTCTGTACCATAGGTCTGATTGTCTGTTGTTGTTTCAGTACCATGCTGTTTTAATTATTATGGATTTGTAGTTAACTTGAGGTCTGGGATAGTTGGCCCTCCATTCTCTTTTTTTGGCCAGGAGGCTTCTTGATATTTGAGGACAAAGCATATTTAGAAAACAGTGGCATCCCAGGTTTCTAACAACAGAGGATGAAGTAAGGGGTTGAGTCCAGAATCAAACTGGGCTTGATTCCCAGCTACATCTCTCAAGTGTTGTGCTGTATTTTACTTTTCCAGTTGTTAGTTTCTGCTGTCCTAACATGGGGCTAATGCTATGTACTTTAAAAGGTTGCTTTCACAACCCAAATGCTCCAAAACAGACGAACAGATCAAAAAGTTGTTTTATATGTACAATGGAATATTATTCATCACTCAAAAAAAGGACAAACTTATGTCATTTGCAGCAACATGGATGGAGCTAGAAGGAATCATTTCAGCAGAAATAAGCCAGAAAGAATAAGAGGAATATTGTATGGTCTCACTTATATGAGGGACACAGGAAAAACAAACAAGTTGACAAAAATTTAAAACTAATTGCCAGCAGAACTGAAGCATAGAACAAGAGAGGGGGAGTGGAGTATAATCGGGGCATGGATGGGCACAAGAGTTCAAGATGTTGATTCATGGGTGATGAGGTGGTGGGAGAACTTCGGGGTAGACAGTGATGTAGAATATATAAATGTATACATAAAAAAGAATAAAACATATATAAAAGAAGAAAAACCCAAACATGTACATCAAAAGCATCTTTTGTAGATGTAAAATAAAATAAATAAATTTTAAAAAATAATAAAAAGATTGTTTTCAGTGTCAAATAAATTTATATAAGCAAAGTGCTTAATTGTCTGCTTGTTCTGTTGTAAGAATTCAGCAAAAAGTAATTGGAATAGAGTATGGGAAAAGGTTGGAAGATGATAATGCAAAAACTAAGAAATAATCTCAGAGTGATGAACTTAAGAGTAATTTTCTTTTGTTTCTTGTGCTTTCTTTTACATATTTTCCTTATATTTCCACTTATGTATTTATTAATAATTGGGGTAACCATAATTATGCTCAATAACAGCAGCAGCTTATTTCTCAGCTTTCTGGAGGGCTTGTACATGTTTTCCTCATGGGCAATTGGGTAGGTCTCTTCTAAAAAAGGTTCTTTCCTTTCTGGGTTTCCACACACTCAGCATGGGGCTTCAGCACCTATGCTGATGAGGGGAGAAAGGAATGAACAAATGAAGTGGGAGCATTTTGTGGGTCATCTATGGAACTGGCAGCTGTCATTTCCTCTCCAGATTCATTTTGTCTTTCTAGGTTTTAGAACGTAGGCACATGGCCATTCTTAATTGCAGAGACCCACAGAAACAGCTTAGCCTTGCCCCAGAGTAGAGCCAACCCCTTCACCCCTTCCGCACCTCCATCACTATATGCAGCTCAAAGTTCAGGACCTTCAAGTGGTGAACCCCCTTCTCCTGCAGGCGTTACTGATATTCACAGGCAGCTCACAGGCCTGATTAATCACCTACAACAAGAACTGAAAGGGAAAGTCAAAGTTTTGGAAAAGGGATTAGAAAGACATGAGGACAAGTTTCTTGGTATTTCATTTTTCACTGTTGAGAGTGGAGTGGGAACTGGAAGACTGGAAGTAGGACATTTATGAGGATATACTTGCTTCTGTGCTTAGAGGGCTGAAGGTCTCATGGTCAAAGGACAGGGCCAAACCTGACCACTTTATTTGTGAGACCCAGTGTAGAGTGAAAATGGAGGTCTTAGCAGGGCAATAGGGATGACTATCTCCTCCACCCCAGGCCAGCCATCCTATCCCACAACAGATCCAATCCCTGTGTCACTGTGCTGGATCTACACCCATAAAGCCATTCCTGGTTAGCCTGGAGTAACTGAATTATAAGAATAAATGATCAGATAGCAAACTCCCCATACAGCTACTTTGCTATTTTTCTACTTATTTCCATAGCACATAGTCCATCTGGCACTTGCTCTTTATGCTATAATTGGTAATTTTAATTTTTGCTCACCTGTATTTCTCTCTATTAAACTGTGAGCTGCTCAAAGGCAGATGCTGATTTTTTTTTCACTTTATTCCATCCCAGGTGATGTGGTGCCTAACACATAGTAGGTAGGTGTTCAGTAAATATTTGTTATATAAATAAGTGAGGGAAAGGCATATAATTGAGAATATGATCATAAAAGTTACCGATCTAGGTTGTATTGTTGCAAGATCAGAAGAAGCCATAGATTAGTTAATGTTAGTTGAGGTAGCCAATCTGGAGTCTTCATTTTCACAAACATTCACGTGGGCTGGATTCTCAAGTCAAAAGGTCAGGTACAGGGTTATAGTGCTTCAGGCTGTGAAGGTGCAGCAAACCAATGAATCTGCAGTCAGCAAAGAAGGGGAAGTCAGGATGATGAATATGAAAACAAGAGTAAAAAAGGTATTGACTGTGACTGGTATGCCAGATCTGAGACTTTGGGAAAATAGTCACTATGTAGTTGGTAATGGTAATACTGAAGCAGAGAAGTGGTATTCTTTTATTATATTTATTTAAATAGCAGTAGTGATGAGTTTCAGGCCAGGTAGAATGTTTTTCTAGAAGGAGTATAAAAGATCAGGTTAGAGCTCTCTGATTTAGGATTGGTAACTAATTAACTTATTAACTAATTAACTAGCTTATTAACTAATTAACTTGAATGTTAATGTATATAGAGAATTCAGTAGCAAGCCTCTGATGACAGTGAATGCCTTGCCATCACTACTACTTCCACTTCCTGGCAAAGCACCAAAAGCATTTGTTTCTCTAGTTTGCTTGTTTCCATGAAGTACCCTCCATGATCAGACTTTGTCTGTCTCTAGATATCTTAATTTGCATTATCTATCATTATCCTGGAAAACATGCAACCCTTGGACAAGAATGAAGTTTTTCTAAAATCATCTGTGACCATTGTGTCAGATCTTTAAATGACAGTTCCAAAGACAGTGATCACAGCTGTTGATGCTCTAAAGCTCAGTGAAGCAATAATGTCTACAAACATATTTCCCTAACATTTATCAGAAGCCTTTGCAACCTCTTTCCTTTTCCTCTATGTTCCTATATTTCCTCTCTTCTCTCATTTTTTGGTTTTGCTTTGTACTTTCCTTCTCTTTTCTGACATCCCACAAGTGTGCTTTCTTTTGTGTAGTTTTGTGTAGTTATATAGTTGCCCCTCCTGACTTTCCATCCTTCCCTCCTCCCCTCATCTCCTCCATTTTGCCTGTCTCCTCCTTTCCTCAGTCTCTCTTCTCTCCTCCTTATCCTCTTATTCACCTCTCTGACATTTTCACCCTTGATGAAAAACTGATATAACATGAAGATAAAGGTTTGTTTTAGCTTTACATTTCCAAACAAGACTTTAAATTCATAGTTCACTGTCAGAAGACAATAGTGTTTTTCACTTTCATGTGGCCTATCTTTTTTTTTTAATTTTTAAAATCAGACACATGCATTCTTTGTTCTTCTTTCAAGACATCTAGATGTTAATTACATTTCAAACCATTACTCCATGTGGCCTCTGGTTGTAATTCCAGTGGGTCAGTGCCATGCAATTGAAAAAAAGACCTTGCCTCTGGAGGACATTCTAAGTAGAATAGGTTATCGGGAAATTGGTACCTAACACGTGGTGTACAACACACAAACTTTTATGAAAATAAGAACAATGATAGATATTATTTCTTCCGTGTATGTCTTAGCTTAGTATCCACCAGGAATTCTCAGCAACAGCAACATAGAAGTTACCCTGGTAGTGATTGTCAGGCTGATTGATTGCTTGAGGTCTGATCTCTGTTAATCTAAAGTTTCTGATGGTGAATACTCCTGGCAGCATTCTTATTATATTTATTTTTTCCTTTAGTACACAGAAAAGAAGTTTTTTCTATCCCCCAAACCCGCCAGGAATCATGTGGGATTTAACCCCCTCCATTTTATTAATGCTCCAAAAACTTGCCTAGTCATTTCTAAAATTCAGCCCCAGAACTTGTGGCTGCCTTTCCTTGCAACCCATCAAAGGGAACATCAACCAAACTTATAAGTCATGGGACTGAATGTCTAGCACTAACATTATCTCTCAACTGAAAGCCACATTCAAGCCTTAATCTTTATATCTCTTCATTATCTAGCAGGATGGAATACTAGTGCTTGTGTGTAGAAGTGTGTTTTTAAAAAAAAAATCAGCTTTATGAAAGAATGCATTTCTAACTCTCAAATTCTTCAAAAATGTACAAAGTGAGAAAGTAGGCCAGTTATTTGCTATTTGAAATAGGAAAACTTGAATAACTTAGCATGAGACTGCTTTTTCTCCCACTCCTTTCCTTCATGTCTGTCATCTTTCATAGACCAGTATTTGTATAAGGAGACACATATAATAAAAAATAATAATAACTATTATTACACTAGAAACATTTGTCCATTTTTCATGTTGTTCTTGCAGAAATGACATCTTCAGTGTAACTAGAACCAAAATGATTTCCTATATTTGAATATTCATTTGAGCCTAGCTCTTTTACATGTGATCTCATGTGATCTTCATAATGATCTTGCGAGAAAGGTGAAGTTGTATCTTGACTACATGGCCGATACTCTTAGAAGCTGGGTTGTGTGTGTGTAGCATGGGTAGTTTCTTTTAAAATAAAAACTTTTAACTTTTCATCACAAATTTTCAGTACTGAAAGCTGCTGGGAAAAACTGTTTATATCATCAGTAATTAACTGGAAAAAATGTGGGTGAACTTCCATGTTATTTTAGAAATACTGAAATACTGATAATTTTCAAGACAGCCAGTGTTACTCTCTGCAGATCTTATAATTGCTTACATCTATTGTAAAGTAGGAGATAAGTATTTGCCTTTGAGACAAGATCTGGCATGCTGGAGTATACAAGCAAGTTATTCTACAGTAAATTGTGTATTTCTCCATAATGTGAAACTCTCTGGAACCTATAGGTGAACTGTAAGTAGGATATCAAAGATTCAGCCACCACAGTAATTAATTGCTTCAACAGCTCTTTGCTGTTTGGCTAGAGGGGAGGGCTCTAGGGGTGCCGGTGGACTTAGTCATGGGCTGGTTTAGTTAAGATGTCAGAAACTCACCAAAGCAATTAAAAATAATAAGTGGGATGAGAGATAACTAGAGAAAATATCTAGAAAATTTCTCAAAATCAAGACAGGGAGTTAAACCAAGTGTTCAGGGGACACTATTTGGGGAAATGGCTAGTGCCTGCTGCTTCTAGGCTATTCCTGTCCGGTATCCTGGATGGGGTGGTGTGTTTGTTCACTTTACTCCAGCCTATACTATCTCTCTTCATTGTTATTGTTGTGAAAGGTGGCACTATTTTATACCTTTAGAAGGTAATGTAACTAAGGTTTAGAGAAGTTAGATGGTCTGGTGTTTTGAAGCTAAGGAATAGCCGGGCTGGGAATTGATGACATTTGACATCATGTCCAATGTTTTTGTACTTTGCAAAATCTTCTTATATGATAATGATCATGAATGATTTAACTCAAGAGAATATATCAGGATATCATAGTTCATATGTACCAGCTTCCTGTTTTTGAAAATTAAGCAAAATGAGATTTCTAATTCCTCTGTCTTGGTGATTTTTATTTAAATATTTTGCTATGCTCAATCAGACTGAAAAAAAAAAGTGGGTAGTATTATTTAGTCAACAATGTCAAAAATGCTTACTGAAAACCTAACCCTTCCCTTGACATTGATCATATGGAGAGGTTTTTTTTGTGTGTGTATTTTATAGGTTAGATACTAAGTTTCTGTGGGGTTTTCGAATGCCCTTTATTGTGTTAAAGAAAGCTCACTTCTATTCTCAGTCTGCTAAGGAGATTTTAGCTATTATATCTAAAATCGCAAATGGATAGAGAATTTTAACCAGTTTTTTTTCTGCCTCTGCTAAAGATGTAATGTGGTGAATTACTTCTATTGACCTCATGATAAATCTAACATTCCTAGGAAACACCAATTGAGTCATAATAAATTATCTTTTTGTACATTGTCTGATATGACTTAGTTCGTGTAAAATTAGAATTGATCGGTGTTCAAAATTTTGGTAACATTTCCTAGAAATTCATTTGCATCTAGTGTGTATGTGTATTTGTTTTATTAATTGTTGTTATTGAAGTAACATTGGTTTGCACATTGTATAGGTTTCAGATGCACAGCATTATATTCCACTTCTCTATATGCCACATTATGATTCCCACTAAAAGTCTAGTTTCCATCCATCACCTTACAATTAAATCTCTTAATTTTTACTTTTTTATTGATTTCATCTCTCTCTCTCTTGCTCTCTCTCTCTCTCTCTCTCTCTCTCTCTCTCTCTCTCTATATATATATATATATATATATATATAAAACAGCACTGTCTGCCCTGAGTTTCTCCCATCACCTTATTACCTGTGAACTGTCTTATGTGCTCTCCTCCTTCCTCATTTCTCCCTCTTCCCCCTCTCTCACTCTATGTTTCAGTTTTATATTTTGGGTAATTTTACATTTTTTCTTATCCGTTTGTTTTTCTTAACTCCCTCATCATCCCATATTTCTCTTTTTCTTTCTGGCTTATTTCCATTAAGATGATTGCTTCTAGCTCCATCCATGTTGCTGCAAATGACATAAGGTTGCTTCTTTGATTGATGAATAATATTCCATTGTGTAAATATACTACATCTTTTTCAGTTATTTCTCAGTTTTGGGGAATTTGGGTTGTTTCCATATCTTGGCAATTGTAAATAGTGCTGCAATAAATATGTGCATACAGGTCTCCTTGTGGATTAGTGTTTTTTTATATCCTTTGGGTAGATTCCCAGTAGTGGGATTGCCGGGTGGAATGGTGGATCTACTTTCAGTTGTTTGAGGGTTTTCCACACAGCCTTCCATAGTGGCTGAATCAGTTTGCACTCCCACCAGCAGTGTATGAGTGTTCTTTTTTTCTACACATCCACACCAGCACTTGCTGTTGTCTGATTTTTTTTTAATATGGGCTGTTCTTACCGGTGTAAGTTGGTGTCTCAGTGAGGTTTTGATTTGCATTTTCCTGATTACTAGTGGTGTGGGGCATTTTTTCATATGTCTATTGGCTATCTGTATTTCCTCTTTGGAGAAGTGTCTTTTTAGTTCTTCTCCCCCTTTTTAAACTGGGCTTTTTGTTTTAAATCTTTTTATCTGTTTTAATCACCCCCCGTTTTCCTTTCCTTCTGTTCTGTTCTCATTTTGTTCTCATAATATGAGCTTGTTTTGTGTGGTTTTTTTTTAATTTTTAGGTGTACACTTATATTTCAGCATCTGTGTATTCTGTGTGTATTTAATTGCTAAACTATCAATTTAATTTCTTTAAATTTTAGAAAACTAGGCTGGGCACAGTGGCTCGTGCCTGTAAGCTTCAGCCTATGAAGTGGCCGGGGCTAGGGGTTGTGGTTCGAGTCCTCCTGGGGCCCGTAGCAAGACCTAGTTCCAAAAAAAAAAAAAAAAATTAGCTGGGTGTAGTGGTGTGCGCCTGTAATCCCAGCTACCTGGGAAGCTGAGGTTGGGGATTGCTTGAGTCTGTGGTATCCCAGGCAACGTGAGTCTGCGGTTCCACGGGCAAAAATAGTGAGACCTAGTCTCAAAATAAATAAACAAACAAACAAATAAATAAATAAATAAATAAAATTTAGAAAACTTTTTCTGCTCCCTTTTGAGATCTAACTTTTGTTAACTGTATGTATTTTTATTTCATCTTTTTTCAAATTTATAGACTCAAAGTTGTTCACAATGGTATTTAATTTCTGTGCAACTCTAGCTTTGCCCCCCTTTTAACCCCCAAATTAAGATATTTTAATGCCTGTCTTTTCGCTCTTGATTACTTTCTCCATGGATGTGCTAATTTTATCAATTTTACTCTTGTGAATACTTTTCATTCATGTTTATCTTCTTTTTCATTAGCTTCTGCTCTTATTTTTGATATTTTTCTCAGCAGTTTGTCATTCTTTTTTTCTAATTCTTTATGTTGATGATGACATCATTGAGTTCAACTTTTTTTTCCTTCTCTAATGTAAGCATTTAAGGTTGAAACTATAAGACCTCTTTAACTGTCTTGAAGTTTTGTTACATAATATTGATAAGGCTGTGTGAGAGTTTCTATATATTCTCTGAAAAATTTTTTTCCAGATATTCTCAAAATAGTTTATAGTTTCCAATTTGATTTTCTGACTGATGGGTTTTCCAGAAATGTAATAGAAAATTTTGGGGTCTTAATCTTTTCAAAATAGTTTCTAAAGTACATTGGGATGAAATGATATTGTCTGCTTGTTACTAGTTATTTGACATGGCAATTTCAGAGTGACTAGCTTGATAACCTTGTAGTCAATTTTTGTGAGAGTTCAAGTCAACTTGACCAATTATTGTGTCCTTTTTCTGGGTCCAGTGCAGCCAGATGTATCAAATGTATTTGAATGGGCATATTGGTGGGGGAACTATATTCACTGACTCACATAGAAATTTTTCTCCTTAAGTAAGACAGATAGATTGGGACATTATGAAGCTTCAAAGTTTAATTTTCTATAGATATTAGAAATTTATTATTGCTTTTTCTAAAGGAATGTATGTGGGAATCTTATAGATTTGGGAGTCCATGGTTTGTGGATTCTACTGTGTTTTTTTAATTTTTTTTTTATTATTCATTTAAAAAAATTCTTACATAGATAAATGGTTGCTGGGATGCCTTTCCTCCCCCCCTCCCCTAACCCCTATGGTCCATCCATTCACTCAGACTCCTCTCTTGTTGTCTGATGATTTATGTTCAGTCCATAGGTTTCTCTTCCTTTTCTGTTGTTGTGTCTATTTGACAGGTGAGGGACTGTGTTTCTGGTACATGGCATTCTGTGCATGAAGGATTGTAGTCTTAGCTTTGCATTGTACAGCCTATCTGTGCTCATTTGAGGTTTAACGATGTCTTCTCATTGCTGGCTGCCCATTCCAGTCTATTCTCCCTGTATATCCTTTGTCTCTTCACCCCATAGCTCTGCCTTCTGGCTTGGGGGGCCTTCCTCAGAGTCGTTTTCCATAATGAGGTTTCTCAGAGAGGGTAGGCATCCAGCAATGGCCTTTGTGGATGATCTCAACTCTCTCCCTTTGCAGATTTGTTGTGGAGCCAATTCCCCAACTCTGTGGGCTTCCTCTCCCATGGTTTGGGGAGGGGCTCCTTGTTTTCCTGAGTAGCAATGGGATCTTGGTTCATCCATTCCTGATGAGTTTGTAGGCACACTTTGTGATAGGTCTTCATCATGGTTGTCTCTCCAGTCCATTATGTTCTATGATAGTCCTTTTCCTGTGTCCTGCCCAGTTGTATTGGCAGGATCCTTATCTCACATGTTCTATGTCACTGTTTGCAAAGTTTGGTTTTCTTATTCCTCCTGAGGACTAAGTGGAGTGAGAGTGAACTGGCAAGACCTCCCCAATCCCCCTATTTTCCCTGACCCTGTGTGGGTCTTTTCTTGCCCTCTGGTCTGGTCTGGGTCTCCCGGGCCAGCCCCCCAGGCTTTCTTACCA
Organism: Uropsilus gracilis; assembly: GCA_004024945.1. Classification (NCBI taxonomy): domain Eukaryota; kingdom Metazoa; phylum Chordata; class Mammalia; order Eulipotyphla; family Talpidae; genus Uropsilus; species Uropsilus gracilis. The sequence continues at coordinate 45,577 of PVHY01007866.1, read as the reverse complement.
GCCAGCTTCACAGTAGAGTGCTCGATGGGTGTGCAATGGGTACGGCTGCCAGCTGGAGGCCACCTGGCAACTGCAGGTACATGCCAATCAAGGCACACACAACTCCCATAGGCCAAGCTGGCTGGAGCTTGGATTCTACTATTCTTCCAGCCCATTCAGACCCTAAACCAGGAAAGAATTGTAGTTGGTAAAATTGATTGTTCATTCATTGAAACATCTCAAAAGTGATTTAAGATTTATAGGATGGTTTCTGACCCTGTTGCTTCTGTGAGAGTAGTTTTCAGGTCCAGTCTTCTTAGTTCAGCAGAATCCAGACCTGAAAATTGTGGTGAGTGGTCTAATTGCAAGCCTCTGCCAGGGGTTTGATCTAGTTCATAAAAAGACCTCTGCAGCACTGTGTTAGCTTACTGATAATGTAATAGGAATGAAGAAGCAGGATTCATTCTAGAAGGACCTAACCAACCCTATCTATCCAAGGTGGAATATATGAGACAAGACTGTACCAAATCATTGGTTTTCCATCTTCAAGTCTCTAGTGTGTCTGCTTAGAAGGTACCTACGACAAGTGTTTCTTAGAAAGCATATTTCTGCTTTATCCAGGTAAATGCTGCATGGTACTGAATCCACTCCTGTGTCTGTCCAGATTCTTTATCAATGATTTCTCTGCATTGTATCCATCCTCTGAAATACCTGATCATGTGTCCCTACTTTCAGTTTCACAATCTCTTCTTATAGTGGAGAGCAGGAGATCTCATGCCTATTGTTTTGTGGAGCATGTTGCCATATAACTTTTAGAGTCTAAGTCCTCTCAGTACCACTGCTTCTTTGCTGCCAGACTCCAGTGAAATGGAGAACAGGGCCAGGGACTGGAAAGAAGGCTTCAGGATACAGAACTTTGCAAAGTGGGAGGGGAGATAGCAGTATGACATCATTCAGTCACAGGAACCAGCTGGAAGGTGGTTGGAGGTCCTGATGTGCTGCTTCCCAGTTCTCCCACTGGGAGATGTCTGATTTTTTCTAACATGGGCAAAACAATTTCTTTTCATTTTCTTCCAAATTTATACCTTCTGATTTAATAGTCTGTTGCAAGTCTTGTTTTAGGAATTAAAATCAACCTTCTAGATTTAGATTTTCAGTATTTCATCTTTTTTGAAAATCCAAAATGCATCCCCAGCTGTATATATTCTATACTAAAGAAGTTGTGATATTTAGCAATTAAATGTGGACAGGGTCAGGGTCTTACAGCTGAAAGATCTGGTCATTTCACACATCAGAATTTTGCCTACTTATCCAGGCAATCTTTTGTTTTCTAAATCTCTGTGATTTTTTTAAAAAAAAAACATCAAATTCCCTGGAAATCCTGTGTAGCAATTCCAATGGACTTATTTTTTATGGTAAAGAGTTTTATATCCAAATGACAATGGCTTAAAAAAGTAAACAAAAACACCATTTAGACTACTGTGATGATGCCCTTCTAGAAGTATAGTGTGTGTTGCTCTATACTTGAGTATTTCACATATTTGTATTATTTGTGAAGATTTCTCCACCTTCAAGTTGATACCTGTCATTTGGAGTGTCATACCTATCTATTTCTCCTGGTAATCCAATAGCATAATCATTTTTGTGTTTTTGGAGGGCACTTGTGAAGCACTAGTTTTATTCTGGATAGTAATCTTCTCACACAGGTAATTATGCTAATTAGTACTGTTTTCTAAGCTGTTTTTCTTCATATTATAGTAAAATCATTTATAACATATAGAATAATAATCAATAACAATCTCTTAGTGATTGCATGGGTACACCATAATATAATTAATTTCCTGTTGAATATTTGTTATTTTTCCCTATAAGTTACTAGAAATGGAATTACTGTATCAAGAATTATGAACATTATGAAATTTTGTTATTTATAAAGCTGTGGCTATTTCTTAATTGCCCTTCATAATATTGAACTAAATTATATTTCCACAAGCAATGTCTAAAAGTAGACTTTTCACAAAAGCTTTCAGTAAAGGTATCTTGGTATTAAAACTTTTAATCTTTGTCAATTTTAATATAGAAAACTATAATTTGTAGTTTTATAATTTTCATATGTTCCTAGCCCATTATCTTTTTTCCTTTAATTTCTTTTTACTATCCATTGCTCATTTTTTCCTCAATGATTTATAAAAATTCTGTCTTAAGGATTTAACAGTCAGTCATATATAACTTAAAATAATTTTCCAATGGTATTTTTACTGTTAATTCTCATGAGGGAAAGTCTTTAACACATAAGACCAAAAGAAGGAAAAGAGCAGACCTACATATGTTTATCATCTATTATACCACTTCAGATTCACAAAAGAGTGAAACTTCAAAAATACAGGTATTTTAGTGCAAAATTTTGTACTACTCAAAACAAAACAAGTTTGAAAAAAACAAGTTTTTTTTTTTTTTTGGTAAAAGAACTCAGAGAGACAAGACTTCTATGTACTGCACAGCGCTAGCATTCTGAGACTATATATTGAAAGCATCAATAATTTGGCTTTGTTCTCAGCAGGTATAAAACTTGGAGGTTCAGCACATTGGCTATCTAGTTACCATGTGCCATATCTTTGCTGTTATTCAGTATAATCTTAAGCCTTCCATCAGTTTTCAGCAATTCATTATTCTTTGTATGGAGAAAAGCATATTAGTATATTTCAAATCATTAAAGACCAATCAAATTTTTAAGAGCTTAGTTTTCCAAGCATTGTTTGAGATATAACTGATACCTACAATGACTCTTAAATGTAAGGAGAAGTTTTTATAAATTGACATTGAAAGATTTTCACTGATTGAGGAACTAACAAGAATAATTTTCCTGTGAGTGTCAGATAGTTTGGCATTTTACCTTTTGAATTTCAATGTTTAAAAAAATTAATATTTAATATTTCCATTAGCAGCTCTACATTGTAACTTTGCATAGCATTTGAAAGAGGATGGACTTGAAATGTGGTGCTGAACTTTGTCTCCAAACCTTCTTTTGTGTGAATGCAAGAGTTGGATCATAGGGAAGTTATATAGTCTGGTTCAATGATACTTCAGGGAAAGTAGATGGAAAACATAAAGTAAAGCATAAATTAAAAATTTGTTCTGAAATCCCCCAAATGGTAGTTTATAGTGTGTTCCCCTGAGATCCCTTGAGGCTTTGGATTAATTACAGGACCCTTTATATTGCTGGTGCATACCCTAACCAAGAACCAGATGTCAGTGTCCCTTGCCTAGCCCTTCCTCCTAACAATTGCAATTTAATTAGTGAGAGTGAGGCTAGAATATCAGTAATTTCCTAAAACTTTCAAAGTGATTTCAGTATTAGCAAGGACTGTCATCCTAAACACTATTCTATTCTACTTTCTGTAGATGGAAGAAATACCATATGTATATACACATACGCTTTATAATTTATAGACACTATAATCTGGATACAAATTCAATAAATCTTTTATTGAATTGATCAGGGCTTTGCATACACATATACACACAAATGCATACATGCGTTTCCTCACCCATATGTTCTGAAAACATAGTTGCCATCAGGATTAGAAGCGTTTGATCATCTTGACTATGAAGGCCCCACAAGAGAGTTGAGACTGGTTAAAAAAAGAGAAACCCACCCTTACAGCTTCATGACAAAAAGATGAGTCTTAAGACTAAATCTTGGCTTAGTCATGAGCACTGGAAAATTTTACTCTAACTGTTGCAGGAGAGAAGTCTGAGACACGTAGGGGATAGGAGAGATCACTGGTGACACGAACTTTCCATGAGTCTGAGACCTGGATCAGAGGGTGAGCTCTGTCCCTCCTTAGGGAGCTCTGACTGAATTCTCTGAGACAGTGAAAAGGAAATGGATTCTCTTTGCTCTACAGTTTCGTATGCACCATCAAGTGTATCTCTTCAGGGTTGTCTGGGATCATTGAGTGCAGAGAGCACAGCTCTTTTCTCAAGAATTGGAAAACCTATAATGTAGAAGTCAGTTTTTGCTACAACTGTAATGGACCTCAAGTGTGGGAATTGTATTCTGTGACATCATATTCAGCCCTGGAACTTGCAGATGAGGTCGCAAGTGTAAGAGCCTAGGTTGGAAATATATTCAATTACTGTTTGCTGTGTCGAGGGCACGGGTCAGTTTCATTGCCCAAAAGGAAAAATTGCTTTTGGCCTCATCTTTTTAAATATTAAAAATTGTAGCTGAGTATCATAAGCCAAAAAAATAGGTCTGCAGGAAAGACACCAAGAAAACTTGCACATCTCAAGAGCAATTGCACTTACAATATCTGAGCTAGGAAAAATATGGCATAAAAATACTTGAAGCAACAATCATAAGAAACTCATTCCAGATTTTAACAACCTTATTAAAAAATTCTTACTTTAATTTATTAGAGATCTCTCTGCTGTAGATCATTTCTTGTTCCTTTGTCCTAAGGGAGATGAATAAAAATTGGACCCCATTCTCCATGTGATATCTCATAATAGACCTAGCGGTATTTGTTAGTTTCCTGTTCAAGCTTCTATTTTCGCAATAAATAGACCCAATACTTCTACCTTCTTATTGCTCATGTTTCTTCCTTACTTTTCCTTTTATGAAACTTTATAGGTGTGTGTAGTGAAGACCTGAAAACCCCAGGTTAAAAATTATTGACAGAGAACTTCATCCTTATCTAAACAGTCTATGTTCTATTCTAATTCCTTTTCTTGAAAAAAAATCTATTTTTATCTGTTTATATCAGATTATTTTTTGAGCATCATCTCAACGTGATTTGTGGTCAACTAAACCTCCAGATGTCCACAGGGAACTTACATTCTATCACCTCGGAATCTACTACTCATTCAGTGAATTATATCACCATTCACTAGGTATTTGGACTCAACAGATGAAGTCATTTTTGACTTTTCTAAATTAATAACCTTGCATCAAATCAATCAGCAAGCCAGCGATTTTAAATCAGCTCAGCCTATTTCCCATCACTATCCCAGTCCAGAGATGGTCTTCTCACTTCTTAATTTTTTGCTTCCCAAACATTCATGAAATCCCAAGCTGACTTAATGTGAAGCCCCAGATATGTTAGTCCCACACATTCTTAAAGCCCCTTAGTGGCTATTTTACCCTGTGATAAATTTGCAATTCCAAACCTGGCCACTAGGTGCCCCTTCATCAGTTACCGGCCTACCTTTCTTGTCCCTTCTCTAGCCTTGAACACCACCTTTAGCTCTTTCAGTTCGCAAATTCACCAGTTTTCTGATACTTATGGGTTTTGTGTATTAGTCCCTCTTCCTGGAACAGTGATCCTTTGAGTATCAGCTTAAACATTTCACTTTCCTTGAGTTTTTTCTCCCCTGAGCTTCGAATAGAATTGTTCCCATAGTGCATTGTTCTATTATTGTGCCTACTTTATAAATTACATTATCATACCTCGGTATGTATGAGAAGAAACATGTATATTTACAGGGTTCAGTGCTGTTCTGGGTTTCAGGTCCTTTCCTGAAGTGTATGTCCTGTAGATAATGGAGAATCTCTATAGTGTACCATTGAAACAAAAGATCATAATTGGCTTATGTTTTTATTTACCAACATTCAAATGGTTTACAAGTTTTTTTCTTTGCATGATTGATGTTGCAGTGAACATTTTTTATCTTTGTATTTGTGTAATAAGTGTCTAGTTGCAATATAATATTTAAAAAACCGCTGTTGCTCAAAATCTATTGTGATACATGCTATAACATACCAGTATGAAGTTATAAACAAAAGACAAAAATCTCTACTGTTTTAGATTTTATATACCTAAGTGGGAGAACAAGTAATTTAATAGGGCGATCAGAGAATGGTAGATACTGGATTGTGAATTATAATTATTCTTCTGCTTTAAGATCTCAGTGATGATCTACTGCATTTAGCATTAAGTGTAACTTCTTTGCAAACTTGAAAGACTGGCAGCATCTGACTCTTCCTTCCTTCCTGGTTCCTTTAACTGCTGCTGCACTTAACACATTCACCGTTGAGTTTTGGAACTTAATACACGTCTTCCTTCTTCAAGACTTTCACATACAGTTTTTATTTCCTGGAAAGTTCTTCCCCCCCATTTTTTTGACTGGTAGGTTCTTACTCATGATACAAGTTTCAGCTTATTTGCCCTTATTTAGAGAAACTTTCCTCTATCCCTACAAAAATTTGTTCTTATTGTAATGCCTTGCTCACAGTATTGCTCACAAAAGACCTCAGTAATTACCACAGTTGATAATTATACATATCTATGTATATATGTGTATGTATATACACTTGCCTTACCTGCTGAGTTTTAAGCTCCATGAAGGCAGGGATGATGTATCTTTCCTCTTCCTGCTATTTCTCTGAGCCCACAGTCTGAGACATAGTGGTTCCTCAGTGAGTTCTTGAAAGAATGAATATAAATTAGTGTTTTCCTGGAAATTGAAAGTTGGGTACAGGTTTATTTTGTACTGAGATTTGGTTTAGTTTAGGTTTTGATTTCCCTCTCTCAGAGCTCTCATGTCCCTTTTAAAGGCTTTTAGAGTGACTTTTATAGGCTGCCAGATGAGTGCCAGACCTAACCATGAAAAACTTATGCCCTGTGACAGTGGAGATACCATGGACCTAGTCAGAAAATCTGGCCAGTTGCAGTGTTTGGTTTCCTTAAAACGTGTACCCTGTTTCAAACATTTGATATGTTGTAGTAATTATACAATAAGATTTCTAGTCTCTCCCTTAATATGGTTGACAACTACGGTGGTGATTTACTGTCATTTATGTCCCTCTGGTGAGTTCAGTATAGAATCAAATCTGTTATTATCATTAAAAATTGGTGTGGTAAATTTCCCAGTGAGAAAGGATCCTACATAGAAATATACTTCTCCCTCCTCCCTGACAACATGCTGCCTCTCTGTCTTATTTTTAGGACCGAAGATTCAATGATGAAATTGACAAGCTAACTGGATACAAGACAAAATCACTATTGTGTATGCCTATTCGGAGCAGTGATGGTGAGGTTATCGGCGTGGCCCAAGCAATAAATAAGATTCCTGAAGGTGCTCCATTCACTGAAGATGATGAAAAAGTAAGATTTTATGCCTTTTGTGACTTGTACTCTCCTCCATCACTGATTGCTATTCTGCCTGACAAGGACAGGAATTATGTGAATAGCTCTTGGATTAGCCCATTCATGAACCAAAAAGCTTTTTTTTTTTGATCTACAAAATGAAATGGGAGTTTTTTCTGATATTTCATAGCATGTGGTAGAATTGAAAATAATTCATCTTTTTTTTTTCTCTCTTTTTAACACTGCTTTTCATTGCAAGCCTCAGTAGTATTCTTCTTCCCTGGTCTTTATCTTCCTTATAAGCCAGCTTTTTAATTGAGGCTCATTTCCCTGGGGGAAGGTAGGAGAGACTGGAAGATTACAGTGCTTCAGAATTCAGCACTTTCTCTTGTATTTTCATAATTGCTACAAAGAGTTGTTTTCTTAGTTCTTACATAAAAATGAATGTTATTTAATTGTTAATTTCAAATGACTAATAAAAAGAACATTGTTTTTATCCCTGAAGAGCAGTTGGTCTTGGTAGAAGTGATACACCTTTGCTCTGAAATTTTACTTCTTTCACCCCTAGCTTCTTCATCAGTTAGACTCTCTTTAGCTAGAGTTCTGGCTTGGAAGTTCTTACCTTCATATTGAATAGAATCTGGTGGAATATTTGAAAAACTTGTGGGGGTTAATGCAAATCTCAAGTTAGTTTGTTCAAGCTTGATGATTGCTATAATCCTATTTGATTAAAAAACTTTCTAATTTAACCTTCTGAATATGAGGTTGCTATTTTCCAGTTCTAATTATTAATGCATTAAATTAATGCAAATGTTCTGACACAGAAGGTCAGCATAAAATATGATTATAAAGAAACAAGGTTGTTAAATAGTCTTTTATTGAGATTATTTCTATTGCAGAATTTGAATAACTCAAATCCCAGAAGAGGTTTGTAAACTCTCAGAATATTTAAGGCAATTCCTTACCAATTCAGTAAACAATTCCAGGGCAATATGAAGTACAAAGATAAATCCCAAATGTCATCCTGGATCTGCACAAGGTAACAGGCAAGATCAGGACATGTGTTAAAGGACATGCTATGTGTGCCTAGGAAAGGGAAGGCTAGCCTCACTTGTAAACTCTGAAGAGGCTTCTCAGAAAGATGGCACTTGGTCTGACCTCTGATGAAAGTTTAGGCCCCCTTAACAGAGAGCCAGGAGAGAAGGTGAGGATGTTTACAGTCATGTGTAAATAATATGTGTTCATTCATTATGAAATTCTTTCTATGGTATATAAACATGAAGTAGAAATTTCATTTTCTACATTTTGCACCACAGATGACACAGTCCTACAATAATGTGCTTCATATAAGGATTTAGATATATGCCCATGACATCCCCCAGTTTAGTTATACACAGGTGATGGCCCTGCCCTCTCTTCCTACTTTATTAAAAATGATCCCTTTATATATGTGATTCTCATCTTTGATTTCAGTTATTATATTTGTTTTCTAGACTGTTTGCAGTAGTTATGAGCTGGGGCTTCATAAGCTTTGAAGGACTTAGAGAGAAGGCCTGTGTAGGAATTCATACTTGGTTTGAGTAGCATCAAAGTTAATTCCACTGAAAATGAGTGCCTGGAACTGAACTCCAGCTAGCTAAGAAAACAAATCTACTTTGTCTGAACCACTGAGTCTTTGATTCAGTTTCCTCATCTGTCAACTCTGCTATTCACCCTTCTGAAACAGCATGAATATTAAAATTACAAAGAGTACAAATATTTTGCAAAATATAAAAAACTAAAGGCAAAACATTTTTATTTTTTGAGAATCCTTTCATCTTTTAAAATTTATTTTATTTTGGGGGATTATTGTCATTTACAGCACTATATGATTCAGAAGTATAGGATCACAAGACTTCAGAAGTATATAATCACATCACACCCACCACCAAAAGACCACCATAGACTATTCCCAAAGAAATTTTAAATATTTTTTTCTATTTGTCACTTACTCTCACAGCTTAGATTCAACCTCATTTGAGTATTCCTTTGTTCTAAGTATTACAGTTTTCTTTGCAATTTTCTTCATGTGAGTTTTGTAGCATTTTATCTTTCAACCACAACAATTCTCTCCTCTGATTTATAAACCTTGCAATAGTCTTACTTCTTAGGAAGAAAGCTTATCTGATAGGAAAGGTAGATTATATTTATGCAGTTGACAGTGGATGAAGAGTATTTTATTGTAACTTCTATATCTGGTTATTGCTCTTTCTTATAAAGAATATAGAATCTATGACAAAGCTAAAGTAAAATATTTTGAACTCTTTGATATGTTATACATATAACTATTATGTCATTGTTCATAATAGTTGGGTAAATTACAGTTTTAGGAAAATATGCCCTTTTTGACATCTTGTAATGTCAACTTCTGGAGATTATTATTATGTTTAATATAATTTCAAAATATTTTGCAACATGAAAATCCATAAGATACTGATCAAGATAAATTAAAATTAAAACTTTATCTTATTTAAGGTTTCACATTTAAATCTATCTTAACTAAAAAATTAAATGTAGTATATTCATTTCTGGGGTATTTATTTCCATAGCAGTGCATAAGATTGTATTATTTTTCATGAAAATCCTATTCCTTTGTTTCAGTGGCTGCACTATAGCATGTAATAGTTGATGGAAGTGTCTGGAAAGATCATCAAGTCCACTTCCCACTAATCCTGCCCTTGTCAAATGCAGGCATCTTTACCTGGCAGATGGCTGTCCAGTCTCTGCCTGAAAACTTCCCTTTTAAAGACTAAAAATCATCATGCTCTTTAAAGTTCTTGCATAATTTGCAATAATTTCATCAACTGTAGATAAAGTTTTGTGTGAAATATAGTCTACCATATGCACATATTATTAAGTTACAATCTGACAAATTACTCATTTGGTAATTCACATTGGGAGTGTACACAAATGCAGACCACACAGAAGGCATGATTGGAATCCTGGTTCATTTCATGAGTTTCCAGCAAATGTTCCTGTTTTTCAGTGATGTATATTAGTTAGTTGATATAGGTGGTGTGATGAGACTCCTTGCATCCAATTAATTTACCATTTCATTTTTCTTGGGTGAGTAAAAGAGGTGTTATTTTGCAGAATAAAAAATTGAGAACTAGAATGGAGCAAACTTTATCTATCAAGACTTATGGGCACACCGGAATGAAATCTGGGATCTGGAAACAGGCACAGGTTCTAACCCGTTTTCTCCAGGTTGCCTGCACCTCAGCTTCCAAGGAGCTGTTTCTTAGTGTGATTTTACCTAAAGAAAGACCTGTTTTTTGCAGTCACTTTCTAATACCCAACCTATAAGCAGTTGTGGCTTGAAGCTTTTCTTTGGCTGACCTCTCCAGAGATCCTTTAGCCTGTGGTCACCTCTCTTCAGCGCATACCATGGAGTGTTCAGCCTCCCTGCTGCTCTACTTCATGCCAGTGGGTTCAGATACCCTGCAGAGCTGGGCTGCAGCCAGATGAGTTTGGCTGCTGTGGGACTGGTCGGGTTCCAGAAGCTTATTAGCAGTGATGCTGCCCTGCACATGGTGCTGAGGGTGGTGCGCGACAATGTTAATGAGGCTCTCAGAAGCTGCAGTTTATTATTTGTACAGGGACTCAGAGTCAGACAATGGTGTGTGTGTGTGGGGGGGGGGGGACCAAGCCTTACATTTTTAAGCTGTTTATGATCATGTAAAGAATAATAAGTAGTCTCCTGGTGTGATGTCAAAAGTGTGTAAAAGGTATGGAAGTTTACTGAGGAGAAGAGATGTTGAACACATCACACTTCCAGGGATGAAAAATTGGAAATCAATGCAGATCACAGAAAAGGAACTTGCACGGGGTTTGATTGGTGTGCAATTGATTTTCTTTCTTTCTTTTTGTGAAAGCCTTCAGGCATGACTGCAAGTTTCAGTTGTACCATAATGGTCAATCCCCAAATAACTAGTCAGTTTAACAAAATAAGTAAGTAGGAACAAAGTTGGATAGGTTTCTTCTGTCATCTTAGGGAGTTAGTTTCAACACAAAGGTATTTTTTCAATAGTTATTTTTAAGAAAATATTTTGTTACACAGGTGACTAGTGACTGTATAACAACTCTGTGGGACAAGTTTCTGTGTTTTTTGTTAACATTCCATTGTCCTTTTGGGCACTTAAATGCCTGATGAGAAGTGAATGAACTAACTTGTTATAAGTGGCCTCTGTGTTCTTATCTCATTTTTCTTCCTTTTTTAATCTATATTCCAACTAAACAAAGTAATTATTGATTGCAATAAAATGATAATTTTTTTCCCAGTGTACTGATTCTTATTTCTGGGAATGTATACTGGGGAATAGGATAGAAGAGATACACAGAGAATGTCAACTATCTCTGTGATGACTGGGTTTTTAAAAAAATTAAATTAATTTAATTTAATTTTGCATATGTATTTGTATTTATATTATATTATTGTGTAACCCGGGGCTCTCCCAGTTCCCTAACACCTGTTAACCATTCCGCTCTTTTGTGCCCTTCACCTCCCCTGCCTTCTTCCCCTTCCTACTCTCTCGCTCCATTATTCAGTCCCATTGTTTTTTTTTTTCTAATTTTCCTTATTTGTTTGTTTTTCCCTGTATCCATCATATAAGTGAGACCATCCTGTATTTATCTTTTCCTTTTTGGCTTATTTCTGCTAAGATGGGTCCTTCTAGTTCCATCCACGTTGCTGTGAATGACATGTGTTTGTCCTCCTTGGTTGATGCTTAGTATGCCATCATATACATATACCACATTTTTTTCAGCCAATCATCAGTTTTGGGGCATTTGGTTTGTTTCCAAATCTTGGCAATTGTAAACAGAGCTGCAATAAACATGCACATACAGGTGTCCTTTTGATTAGTGTTTTCGTGTCCTCTGGGTAGATTCCCAGTAGTGGGATTGCTGGGTCGAATGGTAATTCCACTTTCAATTGTTTGAGGGTCCTCCACATAGTCTTCCATAGTGACTGAACCAGTTTGCACTCCCACCAGCAGTGTAAGAGAGTTCCTTTTTCTCCACATCCGTGCCAACATTTGTTGTTGTCCATTTTATTTATATGGGCCGTTCTTACTGGTGTAAAACCTCTCAGTGAGATTTTAATTTGTATTTCCCTGATTATTAGTGATATGGAGCATTCTTTCATATACCTATAAGCCATCTGTATCTCCTTTTTGGTGAAGTATATATTTAGTTCTTCTCCCCATTTTCTGATTTTTTTTTTTTTTTGGCTTGTTGTTGTTGTTGAACTGTAGGAGGTCTTTGTGGTTCTTTGTTAACAGTCCCTTGTCACTTGTCTGGATAAGTATTTAGTGAAAATATTTTCTTGATTTTTAGTTTTGTAATTATAGTACAATTGAGAATTTTTGCATGGTTGTATTGTACTCCCTATTCCTATCCATCCCCCCTCCTCCCTTTCCGCCTCTGGTCACTCCAACTTCCCTCACTGCAAGCTGTTGGTCTACATTTGGCCCACTGGTCTTTTCTTTTTCTAGAACTGTCCTTTCTTCCTGAGTGTGGTCTGTACCCCTGGACAGCAACACATGAGGCTGCTCAGCTCTCCAGGAGTGGCTGAGGCAGATAGTCAGGCCAAGTTCGCTGGGAACTTGTTGTCAGGCAGATATGTGTTGTGCTTCTCTGGGATCCTTTCTGTCACTTGTTGCTGGTTCTGTACCATACAGTTCTGATATCTGGGTTTGGGAATGCTACTCCAACTGATGGTGGTGAGGCATTTGCTACTGGGGCAGACTTCCCCAGGTGGTTGGTTGAGTTCCTCTCCTCTCTCTTGTCAGCAGTCCTGCCATGGGTCCACAGCCACTCATAGTGGCTTTCTTTCCCCATTGATGGGTAAAGGAGGGAGCCTCTTTCACACTGCACATTTCTGTGGGCCTGAGGTTTGATTCCCCAGTGCCAGAGACAGTGTGGGGAGAAATCTGTGACAGGTCACCTCAATTGCTGGTTTTACCTTCCTTTATCAGTGGTTCCCAACACAGTGCTTATCCTACCCAGGTGGTGAGTATATCTAGGGTTGTTATTATTTCCTTTCCTCTGCATTATATCTGCAGATGGAGATACTGGAGTTTTCATTCCTAGTGCAGGTCTATTGAGGTTGGAGTAACACCACCACCCCCCAGGCCTAGGCCACAGGAGGAGTGAACTGGAGTTCCTCTTCAAGGGTCTGTGCTCTTCAAAAGGACCTCAGCTCCCTCCTCCGGCTGACAAGGCTCACTGGGTCAGGTCCAAAAGGCAGAACCTACTAGCAAAAAATATTTTAAGGTCCTGGCAGATGGCTGATGATTTCAAGTTCTATTAGATGAATAAGATTTAAGTCCTGGAAAAAAATGGGTTGAATCTTAAAGTATCTAGTCACTGCTCTATGTGCCTTTAATACTATTAAACAGATAATCACTGTAAAACTACAAGAACTCAGAGACCCCATTGCTCCATTGCTCATGTTGATGTATTTCATTGATAAGAACTGGTTGAGAGGTTCAATATTTATGAGATAAGTATTAACAGCACACTATTAGCCAAAACCAAGACTAAATATCAGTAAGCTTTTTTCTGTTGCAGTATTGAAATTATTATTTGAACTTTTAGCTTTGTGCCTGTCTTTTCCTGATGTTGAGTCCAACTGTGATGTTAGATGGCAAGTCTCCTAGGGCCCAGCTTAGAGGTTAGCCCTCAATGAAAACTGGTCACTCTGTCCTTGGTTTGGTATTGTGCTTCACTAGTATCTTACTTGTTCCATTGCATGGAAAAGTATTTGTTCATTTACTATTTATTGCTAAGTGTGGATTTTTTTCTTTGCAAAAAAGATGAACTTTTTTACCCCTTTTTATTGTGGTCACATTGGTTTATAACACTGAGTATGATTTAGAGGTATAGAATCTCTCCTTTCAGGTTTCACTGCACACCAAGACACCCATAGTCCTCTGCCATAGTCCATTGCACCACCCTCCACTTTGTTCTCTACTTTCTCCTTGCCCTTCTTTGTAGCCTCAGTTGTACAGATAGATATCCAGTAATGTTATTGGTTTGACTTTATCTGACCCTTTGTTTCTCTATATTGTACTTAGAAGTGACACCATCTCATATTTGCCTTTCTTATTCTCACTAACTTTGATTAACTTATCATTAGGGACATGAAAATCAAAAGCACAGTGAAATAGCCACCTCATATCTGTGAACATAATCTATATAAAAATGATTAGAATCAAGTGTTCTCAAGGATGTGGAGAGAAAAGAACCCTTTTATTTTGTTGGTAGAAATAAAGACTGGCCTGGATGCTCTGAAATGCAGTATAGTGGCTTCTCAAAATAGTAAAAATGGATCTACCATATGATACTAATTCAAAGGAATATATGCCTTTCTGTGTTCTGTGTTCATATATATATATATGAATATATATATGTATATATATACATATATATATGAATATATATGTATATATATATACACAGTGGAATACTAATCAGTTATAAAAGATAAAATCTTGCCATTTGCAATGATATTCACTCATTGAGTATTTAGTGGACACTATACTTGAGGCTTTGTTCAAGGACTAGAATTAATGAGCAAGTCAGATAAAAACTCCTGCCCTCTTACAGTTTGTATTCTCATTGTTAATACAGATAGTATACAAAGTAAGCTTGCGAGTATATAGTGATTTCAAGGGATAATTAGATATATTTTTATTATTTAGGCAATTCAACAATTTTTTCTATAGTTTTAATTTATATGTGTTGACTTACTAAATAACTTACCTTAGTTAAGTCAAGATAATATCAAAAGAACTCACAGTAGAATAAGGTCTAGCAAGAGTTGATTCAAATCTCTCTCACAAATAACTATGACAAATTTTGATCAACTTGAACTGAATCCATTTCTTTTTTCTCTTAACTCTACATGTTCATAGATGATGTGTATCCCTCTAGGCTGCCTTGAGGACTAACAGGGAATTTGAAAAATTGTTGTCTTTTTATTATGTTCCTCTCAAGTATTTTTGCACTGCAACTTCTCATGAATATATTGCTGTAATCCCAATATCAGTTTGCCATCTCACCTGGATGGGGGAATTTAAGAGATGGGTGAATTTACCCTAACATAACCAGGTTGGGGATAGGTAGTGCAGAACAGATGGGACTTGGGGTTTCTGGGAGAAATAGACCAGGAGCTAAAAGGAGTTGGCAACATTCTGATTTTCAGACACCGATACATTTACGGCTTTTAATGACTGGCAGGACATGAAGTAGTCCTTTAGTTAAGCCACTTCCAAAATTAACAAAGGACTATCTTAAAAACTTTGATTTATACAGGGCTTGAACTAGGTAGAATGATCTGCAAATGAATATTTGAAATAAATAAGCACTTGTTGGCAAGAAGAATTGTTATTCAAAAACTAGAACAGTGTGTTGTGGATTTTTGTTTACTGGAGATTTCAAATTCAGACAGATAATGGTCTTCTTTGAATAAGAAGCATTTATTAATGTTGTCACCTGAATAAAACAGCAAAGATTGTTTTTTTCTACATTAGAATGCTGAAATACTTAAATTAGAAATCTGAAAACTTAAGTCAAACACTTGTTTGACTTGAAGTGCAAGAAATGAGAAGAATTTCAGGTATATTTGCTTATTTTTTAGTTAGTTATCTCTGTCTTTCTGAGTTTCTTTTCTTTTCTTTTTATGATGAAATTGTTTCCTAATTTTAAAGGTAATATGAATTTATTATTGAAAATTTTCAAAAACAAGAAGAGCAAGAGTGAAATCACACATAATCCTAACCTTCAGAGATAGTACAATTAGTATTGTTGGTATACTTTCCTATGTTTATATATTTACCTACATGTACAGATTTTTTTCCAAATTTATGTCATGTAGATTTTTTTTTATGATTTAAGCAGTAATTCAGAACACAAGTTATATATTTGTATTGTGTTCTACCATGTTTATTTTATTATTCAACATTTGGATTGTTCATAAAGTCATCTTATAAAAGAATTATATTTAATAAACCTCTTTATAAATAAAACTACAATTTAGTATAGTACATTATATTGTTTTTCTGTAGGTAAAAAATGTTGGCAGTTTCCTATGGTTCAAACTAGTGATTAGGATCTAGTTCAAGGGCGTTGAACATTAATTTTTTATGGCAAAATTGTTAAGTCACATACGGTACGGCTCCAGTGGCACAATCGGTTAGTGCGCAATACTTATAAGATAGTCACATACCATAAAATTCACCATAAAATGTACAATTGTTTTTAAATGTATTTGTAGAGATGTATAACCAAGACTGTAGTCAATTCCAGAACATTTTTGTCACCCCCAAAAACTTTATACCCACTAGTAAGTACTCTCCATTTACTCCCAAGTCTTGTAACTTAGACAGCTACCAATCTACTTTTGTCTTAATGGATTGCCTATTTTGGACAATTTCTATACATGGAATCATACAATATGTGGTTGTTTGTAACTGACTTCCTTTGCTTAGCATAATGTTTTCAAGATTCATTCATCTTGAAGCATTTAACCATACTATTATTTTTTAAGCTGGAAAATATTCTATTATATAGATATACCACATTTTATTTACCCATTCATCAGCTAATGAATACTTGAGTTCTTTCTACTTCTTGACTATTACAAATATTCCATTATAAGCATTCTATGTATAAGTATGTAAAAGTTATTGTGTGACTATATGCTTTCATTTTTCTTGGGTATATAACTGGGAGTGGAATTGCTGGGTCATATGGTAACTTTAATGTTTGAGCGTTTGAGAAACTATCGAACTACTTTCCAGAATGACTGCACTGTTCCACATTTCTGCCAGCAATGTATGTGTTCCAGTTTCTTCACATACTTTCCAGTGTTTGTTTTCTTTATCTTTGCTAAAGATAAAGATAAATATTATCTCTGCTAAAGAACTTTAAACAATTTAGAAATATGGAAGAGTTTTGCAGTATTTCTCAGTGCTTTTCTTTTTAAATGAGAAAATAATAAAACTTCTTTTATAGTTATTTACTGTGAGATAGATTCTTTGCAGACATTATTTTATTTAATCCTCATGACATACCCTGTGGGTAACTGTTATCTTCACTTAATGGATGGGAAAATTGAATGTGAGAAACTTTAAGAATGTGTCCAGCCTAGGCACTTCTACTTTCATTGTAATAAAACTTACAATCGTCAAACTATGGAAACAGCCTGAGGGATGCAAAGTCAAGAAATGGGGCAGGAAGGTGAGGCATACCGAATGGAGTACAACTCAGCTGTGTAAAAACTACATAAACTCTTCTCATTTACAACAATGTGGATGGAATTGCAGGGGACAGTGTTAAGTGAAACAAGTTAGAAGGAGAACTATAAATACCGGATGTGTATTCCATGAATACCTGGGCTATAGAGAGACAAAACAAAGGATCAGATAACACCAAGCAATAACAAACCCTAGAAATCTGACTGTAGAATTGAGGCCACCAGAAAGAGAAGGGTCAAGGGAGAGGGGACAAAGGGATGAGGGGGCACTATGGACTATAGCTGAGGATTTTCAGGGCCTTGATGATGAATGTGGTGCCCTAACATACACCTGAAGTTTACGATCTTGTGCTTCTAAGTCATGTACAGTGTTGTAAACTAGTGCTACCTCAATTAAAAAAGAGAAAGACTGTGTTCAAGATCTCTCCCCTTCAAAGGCAGAGAGGGGTCTGATTATCTGCCTGCCTGTCTCTTCATGGCACATGGAATGCATTGCTGATGTTTATTATTTTCCTATTGTACTATCTTCACTTCCAGGAGTGATGAGCATGTAAACTGCTATACCTGATGTAATGGATAGATGGGTAAATATAATTTAAGGGTCTACATTTTTAATATATTTCAGGGGTTGTATGTGACTTGTGACATTTCAAATTTTAATAAGTAATCTGTAACCAAGTTAATATACTTTGTCTCTAAGCAAAATGAAAAAACTGATTAAAGAATTATGAATTACTCAAAAATAATAACTTTGTACAATACATTTATAAAGTAATTATAATATTCCTTTTGCCCTATTTTTGTGCTTATATTACCAACTAACAAAACATTTTAAATATATTGTTTTTAATGAATTTCTCCCTTTTGAGGAGAAAACATGAGGATTAGTCTAATTATACCTTTCTTTGTTTTAAAAAGTTGTAACTCATGTCAGAAATTGCAAATAATGTTTGATATCATAGAGCAATGAAATGAGGTGTTCCAGTGTAAAGTTGCCCTGCAGCCTCATTAGAGGGTTTTATCATATTTAACAAAATTTTGGGGCTGCTGTTTGAATGAAACTACATTATATTTCTTTTTGGAGAATTTCTGATGTTGGAGAATATAAGATAACTGTAGCATACTTCAAATTTTCATTTTCAATAAGGTATTGATTTAAAAAATATATACTTGGATATTTATTTTTTCATTTTCTGTATTGGAGTTATAAATGAAACCATTTCTTTTTGGCATTTTCCATTATTTCCTTTAATATCTCCCACATGCACCCTGGATAATACCCTGGCTAGACACAATTGTAGGTTATTTTCACTGGCAGATTCTGATTCCATTGGCAATCAACAACATTAAGGAGTGTTCCCCACCCCCCTCATATTCTGCACACCCCATTTAGAAATGAGAAAAAGTCTCCAAGGTAGTCACTACTATATTACCAAAGCAAGCAGCAAAGTCCCCCTGGGGAGGCCCTGAGCTGTCATGAGAGCATGTTAGGAGGGGGAGAAAGTAATGAACAGTTTTGAAAAATGAGGTTATGTAAGTTAGAGCTGCCCAGAGATGCGCTGAAGGTCTGTTAGCACAGTCCTTGTAAAGGGTTTTACATGAAACTAAAATGTAATGTCAAAATTGTCTGGCTGGAAAGAATTTAAAAATCATTCCTTACTAGCCATCAAAAGATGGAAAGAGGTTTTGTTCACCTGAAGTGCCTGTTTGTTATTTCAGAAGAATCGCTGTCAGTATTATAGAATAAGCCACTGGAAAATGAGTATCTTTACTTAAAAGTGCCATCCAGTATTGAGCAGCACTGAGTAATGATGCCCACCCAAGTACCTGAGACATCTTAACTCTCATATTTAGTGCTTGATTATTTTAACCTATTTTGTTTCTAAAATTTTACCTTACCTATTTTTTTTTCATGTTTTAAAAGAAGTTTCTGATTAATTTTGCAAATCCTTTAATACTGACATCAATTTTGTTTGTCATGAGTTCTCAGTGGTACTTGTGGTTGAATGTAACTGAAAATTGCTCTAGGCATTTTTTCAAGTTTCTATTTCTAAGCGCAGAATGAGGCTACAAAACAAGCCTTGATTTTTTTTACCCTATCATGAAGACAGAATCACAGTCTTTGGATCAACCTTTCCGTGGTCATTGCTCCTTTTCAGTATTTTACACTAAATTTATTTTACATGTTCAGTTTTTGCATTTGGACATACCTGTATGATTATAATAATCATGAGATATAATGTAAGTTTTGTTGTTCTTATTTCTTTATCCTCTGAGACCGGGTGATAGGAATGGTTGTTTCTTTGCAACTGAAGTTAAATTCATTCGGGTTTGGATCCAGAGTGCCCATTGCCTTAAAATTTGGTCCTGATGCCTGTGACTGGTTGTCATGGGTGTTTCTGTTGTTTTATACTTTATAAAGATCTATCCAGTTCAAAACAACAGTCTGTACAAATTATGGCAAACTCTGGTCTGCAGCATGGATTTTTTTTTTTAAGTAAAGGAAAACTTGGAATTAAACTGCATTTTCCCTCTCCTCTTCAGATGGTTGCCAGGGGGAAGTTATGCACAGATGATTTGGTTAAGCAAGTGTTATTGTTTCCCCTGCCAGGCACAGTGTAATCTCCTTCTTGAAATTTCATCTTCACAAGGGCCAGTATATAAAACACAGTTCCATTTGTATTAGAAGTATAAGGTCATAGCCATTCACCTGGAAGATGATACTTCACAATCATCCCCAGACA
Organism: Uropsilus gracilis; assembly: GCA_004024945.1. Lineage (NCBI taxonomy): Eukaryota > Metazoa > Chordata > Mammalia > Eulipotyphla > Talpidae > Uropsilus > Uropsilus gracilis. The sequence goes on along the minus strand of PVHY01007866.1, from coordinate 25,463 downwards.
AGTACTTTGGGAAAATACTCTGCTCTTTGTTGGTCAATGCTGTGAAATATTTGTACACAGTTGTCATGGGCAGGGAGCTCATCCAAAGACAGATCTTTCAGGTCTGGTGCCATATTTAAAAGGACAGTCAACTGAAGATGGTAGCACCCCCACCAGATTTTATTACATTTATTGTCATTATAAGAACATCGGTCATTGCAATAAATCACTACATTAACTCTTCTCACTATACTAACTTGAATGATTATGTCAATATTCTTATAAGAGGTAAGAAAATTGTTACTTTTAAAATAATAGACAACTGTAGTCTTTCTTATCTAGCAGAAAGTTAATAGTGGATATTAATAGTCTTCTGCCTGGCTTTGTCATTTTTCTGTAAACTGCAGTGATTATTTCCACCACTTAGAAAAAGGAGAGCTCTAGGGAAAGGGTACTCATTGAGTTAATCATCGAAATTATGTCTTTTAGTATGTCAGATAGTATAGCTAACCAATCAGTAGGAAATGGAGGACCCTAACCACTGGGTCATACTTCTTCACATAGTAGGCACAATGAGCTTGTTAGGCTGCATAGAAATTGTGCAATCTTCATGTAGAATTGTTAACCATCTGTTCTGAATGTATAAGTACCATAGAGAGTGAGGATACCTCAGACATTGTTAAAACTCTCATTTTATAGTTAAAAAAAAAAAAAAAAACAAACTTGAGGGCTTTGAAATGATTTGCTCCAGGTTGCACAATTCGAGAATATCAAAGCTGAGAGCTGAATCTGGCTTCTGTGAATTCCAACTTTCTGGGCCTTCCTCTCTACCAGGAAGATACTAAGCTACCTGTGGGCAGAAGGCCAGATCACACTGAGCTTTCATGCAACACTGTGGTTCGTTGGCAGGCAGCAGCACATGGCAAGCACCATTCTGTGGGTTAGAAAAGAGTAGTGGAAGTGTCCCCAAAGCAACTAGTCCATCCGTGGTGCCAACAAGTCTCCCAAGTGCTTCCTTGTTTGTCTTTCAAAGAAGTTGAAGCTGCAACATGCTTCCACAATAAAAAGGATTCGTGGGGAATCATATAAATATACACATATATATTTCTATATATTTCAGATATAGAAATTGAGATAAGAAAGAAAAGATTTAAAAAATGAATCCCTGTCTTCAACCAGCATTGAAGTACACAGCATAGATTGCTGTTTTTGTGACAATCAACATTCTGCTAAGCGCACATCACAGGCCAAGGTGGGGTTCTAGGCTATGGGGGGTGTAACACTTAGACTGACATTTAGATACATTATGTCAAACTGAGGAAAATTCAAAACTTGGTATGCAAATCAGTAGCCTGTGTCTTTTGAGAGCCTTTTAAAGAGCACTACAACTATTTAAACTACCTGCTGATGCTTTCTGATCAAGTACATAGTGTACTGAAGAATAAAATGAACCATTGGAAGAACCATAAACATTAGAAATGCGTGCTGCTGAATGTCTGCCTGGAAACTGAGAGTCCCAACAAGGTGGAGGAATGGAAGGAGTTTCCCTGGGAGAAGATGGGTCTCTGACTTTTCAGGGGTCCCAGCCAGATGAAACCATTTAAATATAAACACCCTCAAGGATCTTTAGCAACTGCTGACCTCCAGTTCGGACCACTGTTTACCCTCAAGGGTTCTAAGTGCTGTACCACTGCTTTCTACTGTGGCTCTTGATACTCTCCAAAGTTGTTTTTTTTTTCCCCTTAGCCTATTAAAATGTCACCTGAAGGAAAAAAAAATGTTAGTGGAAATGGGTTTTGAGTAACTAGGAACAAGATGTTTACTAGAGGCAAATAATAAGAATGCTAAAAACAAAGAAACAAAAAAAAAAAACCAAACAAAAACCCTAAACTTTACGCTATCTGTGCAGAGTATTTTGATTCCAGTGTTTTTATGAATGTGTTTTGACTGAATTGAAGTCATTCAACACGCTGAATCTTGTTCTGCAATTAATCCCTATACTACTTTTTAATTTAATTTCTATACTACCTGAAAACTTTAAAACTTTGGGTTTATATTATTTATTATTTTATTTCTGGGCTGAATCCCAGATTCAAAGCAGTGTGTTACTGCTTTGATATATTGCTAGAGTCAGTGAGCACTTGGTAAATGAAATAAACCTATAGTTTTAGAAGAATGTAAACTCTATTATTTTTATTAAGACTATGTTGGGTATTTTAGAATTAGAAACAAATGCAGTATTGTTTGATCTGTTATAATTAGAATATCTCCAAGGGATTGTCAGATAATTCTCCATAAGCATTATTATAAATGAACTTACTATAAGTGTAAATGTGTTATTTAGAAAAGAGTTAGAAATTGAATTAAAGTCTCCTGTGCAGTCTGAAACTGAGAATAAGATCTTATTATGGTCCAGCATCTTTCCCTTCCTTTTTAGCATTCAATTAAAAAGGAAGCTTAGAGGAGGAAGATAATGCTCTTTCCTTTAGATAGATGTTTTGCAGCATTTAAAAACCTCTTAAGAATCTACAAGAGCCCAATTTTGACTATATAAAGATGCTATCTGATGAGATGTTCTGTAGTTTGTCTTATAGAAATAGTACATTTATTTCCATTCCCAAATATTAAACCATATTATATTTTGAATATTTTTTCCAAACTGTCCCCCCAGGAACTTGTAACTCTGAAATAGTGACTGATATACACATTTAGAGTAGACATCAGAAGTTCTATTAGTGATCAGCTATGCTATTTAAAAGGCAAAATTATTGTGACATTAAAGATAAAATTACAATATCAGAGATGAAGAAAATCCAAATTACAAGTGAATTCTCATTGACTAAGCAATTATTTTAGTTGTGTAATTCATGTTTCCTTATGAGATGTGTGCAAAATTAGATGTATGCAGTTGGTACTAGGTTACCCACTCCCATTCCCAAATATCTCCACCAGGACTGGAGTGAGTTTATACAAAAACGAATGCTAGTTTTGCTTATTAATAGTTTGTTTTCTTGTCCAAAGCTATTGTAGTATGTGTGTGTGTGTGTGTGTGTGTTTGGTTAGATCAAAATGTCACCCCTCTCTTTCTCTTCCACTCCCCCTCCCCACTCTCCTCCCTCCCTTTTCATCTAGTTCTTAAAGGATTTCATACAGTTAATGGGTTTAATGGGCAATGTTGGGATATGACTAAGTTTCATGATAAGATAAGGTGATGACCTGGGAAATCTCAAAAGAGTTTTCGTTTTGTTTTGCAGTGTAGATTTTGGGAACTATAAGAACCTTGAGCAGCTAGGATGTGATGGTAGCATCTGACCACATTCAATTTGACCACAATGTGCCATGAATCCACTCTGTCTTTTGGGCCTGAGGTAGGACTGGAGAATTCTAGTGGACCCTTGCACTTTACATAGATGCCCCTAAACTTCAGGTCAAAGGAATTTAGGATGAGAGCAGCAGAACACTGAGAAGGCACAGAAGGAATAATAATATTCAGAGAACCAAAACAGGTTGTGACCTGTCAATGAGAAAAACTATTCTCTTTCAAAGCATGGAAATTCCTCAAGTCTAACAAAGAACTTCGCCATTGCGTAAGTATAGCTATCATGATTTTGGCCCCTGTGATCAGTTGGTGAATTCTCTTTCCCATTGTGTAAATGGCATAAATACCTTCTTTGTGCATAAGGGAATTCAGAGAAAAATATGTCCTATTTTGCAGAGGAAATGAGCCTTCATTTTCTTTATTATTTGTAACTCACCTCGGGGTGTGATAGGAAGATTTAGCCCTGAGCTGAGTATTTCTCTGTATAGCATTCTGTGCGTGTCTAATAGCTTTTCCTTATAACCACATCTAGAATTGATACTGTTTTAGGAAACAGCGTTGTTGCACATCTCCAGTGAATTGCTTCTCTCTCTTGAAGAGTTGTCATTCTTATATATTTTCTGAGATAATACAGGCACAAAGCCTACTTATTGTTTTAGACTGTCTGATGGGTATTAAAGGCCACTTAACAGAACACTTATCAAAGCAACTGAATCAGACTGACACAGTCAAGTTAAGTGTGTATCTGGGGCACATTGAATATTTGCAGGCAAGCCTGTTTGCTATCCTCTCTGATATCATACTGAAATTTTGCAACCAGAAGGGATACATTTTTATATACAGAAAACACACAAATGTTGGTACATCTGGAAGATGGGTTAGTTTTAGCAAGGAAAATAAGGAACTATAGAGGGCCTCAGGAAGAGTTCAGAGACTAATTTCAATATACAGCACTGGTTGGAACATAATACTGAGTGTTTAAGGTTAGCACTTTAATTTCCAACACTCGAGTCAGTTATGTCTAAATACAGTTCTTTGACTAAAATGTCTAATTAAGGTTATTGTATACTTGCCTAAAAGGTGTGGCTCTACTAGGTACAGTTGAAAATAGGGTCCCCATAATATAAAAGACACCTTCTTGTCTGATATGACTGAGACTAGTAATTGTTTTGTTGAGTAGTACAAATTCATTGAAATAGTGAATTTTTCAAAAAATAATGCAGTAACATCTAAAACACGTTACCTTACTTTAAACTATTAATACACATCACTGAACAATCTTTTCTTTTTGGATCAGTGTTTTCTTTCATTATGTCTCATTAATTAGAGAACTATTTTGTTCTCCTTACCGAAACCATGCTCACAATGCATTACTTCAATGATTGATAACTTGGTTTGATTTAAAATATAACAACAGTTAAAATTTGCTTGCAAAGAAATCTAGAATCTTTCTAGGCATCAATACTTTTTCTCCAACATTTTGCAATTGTTTTTTCTTTTTTGATTACACAATTTTATCTGGATGCTAAATTACTTAGGAAACAATTTTCTTGGAAACCTCCCACCACCCACCATTCCCAGTGCTCTTTTTCTCATGTTTCTTGGTCTATATAACAAAAATCATGTTTGAACTCGCAATAGCAGCACATAAACAGGTTTGGGAGCACATGTAATTGATACCTATGAGCAGATACGCTCAGCTAACAAGGCAGTTGTATGCAGGAGTATTGTTTTCCTTGTCAAGGCCTGTCAGCCTGCTTAGATCTTCAGTGTGTTTGACATAGGTCATCATTTTAGGCTGTAGATTGCTAATATGGAGATAAGTAAAAGCATTCTACTGTAGTAACAAATCACATTTTTCTGCCTTGATATGTGGTTTCTTCTGCCCCTCCTACTTCTGAGAAGCCCAGGGTGATGTTTGACATGTGCTCACAAAGTCTTCATTTCCCCTAAACATCCTGGTCTAAGCCTCATGAAGGTAATGTCCTTTGGATGGCTACTGCAAGGATGCCTCCTACAGATTATGCCTTCATTACTCTGGGAATGAAGAATTTTTATCCCCTAAATGTAACCACTTTGCATATTGTACTGTATTTTTAGGAACCAAAAGAAGCTTGTCAAGTTTAGTCAGCAACAATTTTGATTGTTAATAACCAGATATCTTATGTATCACTCACTCCCTTCCCTCTGACAATTGAGGGACTGTCACAAGGCTCATCATCTGTGTCTGTCTTTCACTTCCCTAAGGATGAATTGCTGGGAAATCCCTTATGGAAACAAACTCCTCACTGATCCAGGCCACCAGACATTTCTCAGATAAGGGCCCACAGTTTGGAGATTCCCCAAGTCTCTAGCTTATATCAGACTTCCATTTTCTTCCTCAATAATTGCTGCAGCTATAAAGAACAAGCATAGGGCAATCTAATGAGGAGAATCTGCAATCTTTTTTTTTTTTAGTTCTAATTTATAACTTTCTTATTAAAATATCCTTTAGGTTGAATTTTTAAAAATAATTTATTTATATATATTTCACATCATTTCAGTCCCTGGGGGTCACCCACCACCTCCCCTCCCCGTCTGCTCCAGCTGGTCCCCTCTCCCCCCTTGTGTAGTTTCATTTGGTTGACCATATAGTAATGAAACCATTTGGTTTCTGTCCCTTTCTATCTGGCTCATTTCTGCTAGAATGATTTCTTCTAGGTACATCCAGGTGTCCATAAATTCATCAAATTTGTCATTTTTAATTGATGAGTAATACTCCATTGTGTATATATACCACATCTTTTTCATCCACTCATCTGTTCTGGGGCATTTGGGTTGTTTCCATTTATAATTTGGGCAATTATAAATAGTTCTACAATAAACATCCGAGCACAGGTGTCCTTTTGTACCCACATTGAGGTCTCCTTTGGGTAGATTTCCAGAACTGCGATTGCTGGGTCAAATGGTAATTCCATTTTCATTAGTTTGAGGGTCCTCCTACTGCTTTCCATAGTGGCTGGATGAGTTTCAACCTCGTCCTCTTCAACAAATGGTGCTGGGAAAACTGAACTAAGACATGCAAAAAAATGGACCAAGAATCTGCAATTTTAAGAAGACTTCAAGGCCCAGAGACTAAGATATCCAGCTAGTAACCAGTGGAGTTGGGACTGGGGCTAGTTCCTTCGTCATGCTCCATATTGAGTCTCAGAGGGAGAACACAGAACACTCTCCTTGGGAAACATGGCCATGGAGGGCAGAGTAAGCCCAGGGGGCTGTGATTAGGCATTATCTTTCTGCTGCCAGAGATCCTTTTGCTTGTTCTCTGCTCTGTTTCTATTCATGACTCCCTCAGACTGACGCCGCGGATGAAGCTGTGTCTCCTCTCTGATGACAGGAGTGGGAATCTTTACCCTCCTGAATGTCTCAACATGGATGAAGATAGCAGTTTTTTGTTATTGTTTTCATACCTCTCTGTGTCTGTAATGGCATGAACAGGGTGGCTTTCATTTTAACCTAGTTTTCTACCAAAGAAAATAAAAGGACTGGGAAAAATAGGGTCTCTTGTTCTATTTTGTCTCATTTGATTTTGTTTGCTACTTCAAAGAACTTGATGGGCTTTTGGTTCAAAGATTTCTTTATCAAAGATCACTTTACATTTTAGGGGTAATTATTGCTTTCCCCAACACTATGTCTACAGTATAAAGGAGTAAATACAAATACATGGGCATTGCTCTGTCTCTTCATGTAGCATTTTATAAAACATGAAGATCAATATTCTTGCTGTTCCACTGCACTAATCCTTAACATTAAAAAAAAAAAAAACAACAGAAATCCTCCCAATTTATGAATGAGGAAACTGAGGCTGATAGGAAAAAGTGACTTTCAAGTGAGACTGGTTAGTGACAGACTTGATCAATGCTCAACATTTTTTAGAGTTAGAGTTTAGAGTTCTTTCTTCTACATTGCTTTCCTCTTATTTCATTGATTTATGGTTAATGAATTTCTCTGAATATGGGACTGAATGGTCAAATTGAGTTGAAAGTGAGAAGAGAATATTATTTTTTTTACTTTTTGTTTTGGCTTAGATGAGTCTTCAAGAAATGATGGAAAGCCCTGTTATGCTGCTATGTTCCTGGCTGAAGTGATTTTAGTTCAAATCACCAAATCCCCCATATTCTCAGAATGTTATGAATATTTGGCCAATGAAATCAACACACATAGGTGAAATGAAACTGGAGGCAAACCATGGTGCTCCTTTGACAAAGATCAATGATGTTAAAACTCTAAATAATCATTTATGATAAAGGTTTATTCTTCATTTACACTCTAATTCAATGATAAGCCTTCCTTGATTTGTAGACATTTCAGGAGAGCCACTAAAGAAAGCACTCCTATTTTAACTATAATAGCTTGAAAAACGAATGGTCATAGCAGTGTCCTCTATCAGAAGCCATGTAGGATCACTGCCGAAAATCTGATATACTCCTTATCCATTCCAGTTTTATCAGGACAATGGGCTGATGAATCTGCTAGAACAGATGGAGAATGTTTCACAAAAGGTTTTTTGGTGCTGTTTGAAGATTCCTGAGAGAAATTGGAAAAGTGTTAGTAAGAATTCTGGAATTTCTTCTTTGTGAGCTGCTGGGTAGGATAATAACAACTAAGTTGGGATACAGAACGCCTTGTGACCATAAAGGCCAGTTTCAGAGTCAGACAGGCTCAGGCAGTGCTCCCTTAACCCCTGTGCTTTGGCCTTCATGCAACCAAGCAAGCCAGGGGCTTGGGCTAAAGTAATCTTGCATCAAAAGTTGGTGCTGCTATTTGGTGGTTGTGTAAACTTGGCTAATTAATTTACACATTTCTTCTTCTTTATTAACAGAGACTGTTTAATACTAATCTCATGAGATTTTTGGGTGAAGTTTATGTGAAACAATATCTATGTATCATAATATCTATTGCCTAATGAGATCTTAACAAATTGTAGCATTTATTACATTACTATTAGTATGACTTTGGGAGACTTAAAGAATAGAAAACACATTATTGAGTTCAAGGAGAATTTTTTTAATTGGGGACAGCAATATTTAAATAAATACAAATCACCATGGAATCAGGGTGAAAAATATAAATGATAACAACCCATAATTGGGGAAGATGGATTATAAGATATTATAACTTATGATTGCTTTCTGGGTTTGCTTTGGGTTTCTGGGTTTGCTAACAGCATCTGTGTGATGTTTTGTACATACCTTCTGCAATATGAATTGATTTCATAAGAAAAATTTTAATTCTAATTTTTTAGTGTATGAGCTAAGTTTTCATTTGCCCTGCTTTGTAGATGAGCAAGCTATTTAGATGAGCATGCAATTTCATGCATTATTGTTATGCATCACTTTTAGCTCCTCAGAACTAGTTTCAAACCAGCATAATATTAAGACAATCTCAAATAATAGTAGATTTTTATTAGTAACTGACATATTACAATTTTTTGAAATAAATTGATTATTTTCTGAAGACCATCAACAATTGCACAAGAAGAGATAGTCATTTTAGTATTGATTGATAGCTGCTAAGTATCGCTGAGAGTTTCATAGAAGGAATTGAGTTCCATACATTAAAGAGAAAATATGGTACTAATTTGTTTTATTCATTGATGCTTCTTTGGGAGTTGACTTTGTCATGCACTTTTGGTATAAGTCCTTCATCAGCTTCAGAATTCTTTATCTGGAAGGTTACTTTTCTAAGCTGTCAATGTCAGTTGCCTTTTGAGGTTGACTGAAACAATCAGATTACCCAGACTTGATGACTAAACTTGTTTATGTTTCCCCTATAACTAATGTTCTTAGTTTTTTTGTCAGTCTGAAATTCAATTATAAACTCACTGGTGCCATGTATCTCAAGAATAAAAAAAAATCAATATGACACATGGATGGCCAGAAAACACATGAAAAAATGTTCTTCACCACTTATCATTAAGGAAATGCAGATCAAAATGACAGTGGGAAACTACCTCACACCTGTTAGACTGACTTGTATCAGTAAGACCAGAAACAACAAGTGTAGGCAAAGATGCAGAAAAAAGGGTGCCCTTATACACTGTTAGTGGAATGTAGACTGGTCCAGTATTAGGGTTTCTTAAAATATTAAAAATAGATTTACATTCTGATCCAGCTATCCCTCTCCTAGGTATCTACTACAAAAATACAAAACTAGTAATTTGAAAGGATATATGTACCCTTATGTTCTTTGCAGCACTATATAATAATAATATAATACAATATAACACAATATAATATAGTATAATGTAATGTAACATAATATGATGTAATGTAATAATATAATAATAATCAAACTGTGGAGACAACCTAAATGCCTGATGACAGATGTGTAGATTAGGTAGGCAGGGTGTATGAGTTACTTATACATTTAAAAAAAGAAAAAAAGAAGCAGTCATTTGAAATCGCATGGATAGAACTGAATGAGATTATGTTAAGCAACATAAGTCAGAGGAAATACAGATACTAGATGATTTCATTCATATGTGCAATATAGAAAACAAGGAAAGAAATGACAAAACCAAATCAAGACAAATCCTAGAAATCTGACTATAGAACTGAGACTCCAAAAAGAAGTGTGTGATGATTAGTGGGGAGAGGGCTAAATGAACAGTGGTGAAGGATTATGGGTGTTTTGATGGTGGGCATGATGTTACAGCTTGGATTTGTAGAGCCTTGAACCTATACTCCTAAACCAAAACAACCAACCAACAATAACAAAAATGTAGACAAATATAGAAACCCATAATATATGAAAAAGTTTCCTTTTGTATATAAAGTAACTAAAACTGTCATGAATTTGCTTCATTTTCCAATTAATTAAATCACCACAGTAAATAATAGGAGTCTTTGAAGTGTAGTAAGACATTTGGAGTGTGTTTTCTATATGATTATTGGGCTTTCTTTTTTATGTATGTACAGTTTCCTAACCTGAGTCTGAGTTTCAGTTTTAGAGTTTTCCAGTTTTCTTTGGAGACATTTAGATAGGATTTGTTTTTGGTTTTTCTAAGACTAGATGCTAATTTAAATAAATGCCAAAAGCCTATTATTTATAGAGGCACCTGGTGGCCTGGTCCGTTACTGCCACACTTTCACAATGCCTTCCAGCCCTCAGTGGATTCAAATATGAAATTAATAATTTCTTTAAAAATATATACCTTTAAAAATATATACCATATATATATAAATATATACCATATAAAAATATATATCTTTAAAAATACATACCAGACTGTGTAATTGTTTGTTTTCAGATCACCTACTTGAGAATAATGAGGTAAAGACAAACCATATTAAAATAATAACTACCATTAGAGACATTAAAAATTAAAAAATCATCTTGAAATTATTTAATGGAGTCAAAGGGAAAATGTGCTTATTCTCTCAGGCTTGATTTATAATTATATTTTCATGATCACAGCTATGGTGTAAATAGAAGTGGGAATACACTTGAGTTCTTTTTCTTTTATTTTACAATCAAGAAGTTACATTTGGGTAGCATTTTTAGAAGGTGAAAAATTTGGTGCCTGAAATGTCATTTTGTAAATTATAAAATGCTTAAATCATTCCCTCTCTCTATTTGCATCTTTTCCCTGTCACATTGGCCGATGACACTTTTTTTCTCTGACACATGGTTCTATTAGGAGAGATGGCTAATGTATTTGAATCAATGTGAACTGGTGCTTTACTGGGAGAAAAGCATTAGAAGCCTTGCTAACCTGCAGTCTGTCCTCAGATGTCCCTATTGTTTTTTTCTTACATTGACCAATCTGAAACCTTTCATAAGTGTGTCCACAATTGCAGTTTTAGGAGATCAAGTCTTTACAGAATGTCTAATTTTGTGCAGAAGTATATTCATTTTATAAAGCATCTAAAGAAGTAGGAATGATGTATGGTGTTTGGAAATTATATTGCCTGATAAAAGTGGCATTAGAATCAGGATTATAACAGAGAGGAAGGAATAGTATAAAGAACAGCCCATATTACTCATATAAAAACATTTAAGGGGAAAAAACAAAGAAATTGGCTAAAAAGAATTCATTTTGATTAATGAGTGTGTAATTTATACTCATTTAAATTCCACTGACGAGACAGTCCTATTGGCTGTGGTATGTGCAATTGAGGTTGTATATGATTGACAATTAAAAGTAGGGGTGCATCCTTAGGGTGCATGCACTTTTTCTTAAGCATGGCTGGCTGCAAAAATCCTTGGTATTTTCCCTTCTCAAGAACCAGAAAACACTGTGATGACAAATCTAGTTATTTTAGATTCAGTTAACAGCAGGTATCCCTATATTTTAAAAGAAAATATATGGAAAATAACCTCCGGAGAAGTATATACCATAATTTTAAGCCTTTTATTTACTAACTACTCTCGTTCAAAATATCTCTAACAAAATAGTTAAGTAAAATAACAGTATATGTTGAATTGTGTCCTCATCTGAAAGATAAATTGCAGTTCTAACTTCAGTACCTCAGGATGTGACCTTATTTGGAAATAGTTCTTTAGAAAGATCATCAATTTGAAATGATGTCAGTAAGTTGGGCCAGAATCCAGTATGATTGTTGTCCTAATGAAAAGGGGGAAATTTGAGCATAGAGGCAGACATGCAAACTGGAAAGGCTCTGTGAGGAGATGCAGGGGAACACTGCATGGTTACACTACCACAAATATGGGAATGTGTGGGGCTACTTGAAGTTGGCAGAAGAATGGTTCTTCCAAGACAGGTGAGATCATTACATTTCAGACAGCTTGTTTTAAGTGCTCCAGCCTCCAGAAAAGTGATGTAATAAATTTCTGTTGTTCAGTTTGTGGGACTTAGTTACCAAACCCTTCTGAAGTTACTGCAATCATAATGGCAGCACTTATGCATTGCTTGTGAACACTTTGTAGGAATTGTCTTATTCATACCTAATAACAACCTTGAGAAGTCTGTTATCTTCCCAGAATACTAACAGACAAGGATACAAACTTCCTGGTGTCTGACCATTTGTCCAAGATCACATTTGGTGAATAGGCTGGGATTTGAAAGGGATTTCTTTAACTTTAGAATCTGGAATCTGCTGTGTTCTTCCCCCCCCTCTAGCCCCTACAGCTCCCCACTACCCCAGTTTCATGCCCATCACTCCCCACTGTAGCCCCATCCGCCATACTGGTGTTCTTTATTGGATTTCCAGGTTCATGCACATTTTCACATCACTTTGTGCTTTATCCTGGCCCTTTGCTTCCATTTGGAGAATCAGTCTTGGCATTTACTGGTAACCCCACCCCATTTTCAAGAGTATGAGTCAGACTCTTAACTTCTCTGATGGTAAAATATTGGTAATATTCTCTTAACTCTGTAATTTGAAATTTATAACCTTATTGGCCTCTTTCTCCACACCTCTCCATTGCTTTCCATAACCCACATCAATGTAGTTAAAATGTGTAGTGGAGTGAAAAATCTACATTGAGTCAATTTTCTGCTTCAGAAGAATTTCTTGAAAAAAAAGTCCAACCCATGTCTCTGTCTAAAGACTATATAAATTCATTGAACTATGCTCATAATGATTCAGATATACTCAAAACCAAGTTCACGCTTAATAACCAAAATTTCATCTGTGAAACTAATCCCATTATTCAGAGAGAACTGTTTTTCCAAATATCAGGATGAGTGCCTTCTTTTCTAAAATAACTACTTCTTGTGTAACAGTGAAATTTCATTTGCTGATCCAAAAAAAAAAAAAAAACACCAAGAAATAAGTTTAATTTGTATGTTATGTGTTATATGACTTGATGCTATTAACAGGGGTATTCCATTTAGATTGATAGTTAGAAAAAACACTTGATTGACATTATAGGATATAATAAAGATATAGAATGAGGTTGATACTAGCTCAACAGAGACACCAAGGTGGTTGGGTATATCTGACTGTTGCTCTTCACACTTCCCTTTATCTTGGTCTTAGTTTAGGATGTCATCTCTGCTCAGTCTTCCTGATTAATGCTGTAGGTTTCAGCTTTTTTGAATGTGACCCATGGTCATGACAGTGGGGAGGAGCTCCAAAGAGAAGGGATAATCAATACTGTCAGCTACTTCAGAGAGCCTAAGACGATGACTAAGAATACTTGGTATTTAGGGGATCAATATTTATTTAAGCAAACATATTTTACTGTTGTTTGATCCCATGATACTCTAGGGAGTGCCCATGCAAGCTGTGGAGCGAGGCTATCAGAGGATGAAAGTCTCTGGATTCTATGGGATTGAGAAGCTGAATTGTGAGAAAACCCTTAGCAGGTGTTCCATGTTCCAACAGACATTGAGGTAGAGACAAACAGCTCATCAGCAGGACCGTAGGCCACTCACAAGACAACAGCTCTGTGTACTGGGTGTTGTGCTGGCTAGCTCAACTACAAAATGGTCAGCAGTTATCTACCTCTGACTTCTCCTTTGCAGCTTTTTTTTTTTTAAAACTCTAGAACAGTGTTTGTAATACATGGAGAAAACAGTTGTTTTATATATTTGGAGACTTGAGTCATGAAAGTGAAGTGACTTGCCCATGGTCTCATAGATAAAGTCTATATTGGTGATACTGGTGAGTTGGGAAGGCTCAAATATTATCCTGCCTCCACAGATCCTTTCCATTATAGGAGGCTTTTTATAGAGCTGTGACCTTTGATCCTGTCAACTTACCTGAGTAAACGAAATTAAATTGAAATCAAACAACTAAAAACAGACTTGTCCTGAGCTGAAAAATTCAAATTGAATTGATCATCAACTGTTGAGAAAGAGAAAAGGGGAAGAGATGTCACTTGGCTCGTCTTTGATCATTCTATTGCCTGCTGAAATCCACACTCTTCAGGATGGCATTTGGATCGTTTCAGAATTGAGTCTCAGCTACTTCTTGAATTTCACTTCTAGATACATTGCCTAAACACTGTTCACACTTAAGTCACAGTGGAATTCTTGACATTTAAAGGATTCAAAACACATCTTCTTAATTCCTTATATTTACTTATTAAATTCTTTTAGCCCAGAATTCAAATTAAAGTTATCAGCATTTATTAAGAATTCCCTATAATACCACTTGGTAAATCTGTTGAGTTGAACTATAATGATTAGCTTTCCTCCTGAACTTAGATACAAAAGCAAAGATCAAATCCTTTTCAACTTTGTATTTCCAACAATTAACATAACATCGGATGTAGTTACTCAGCAAATATTTACTTGGAAATAAGAACTGAAAAATTATCAGTATGAATGGTTATATGTATTTTTAATATCTTCCTAGGAGACAAAAGTAGGTAAAATACGTTAAAAATTAAAATCAGAATTCTTTACTACCCACTAGCATGAAATAATGAGGAGATCTAGTTACAACTTTGGAACTAAAAAATAGCTACAGACTACTTTTTTAGTCACTAAAATCTGATTATTGATAACAGTGAGTGCTTATAGTAATGAGCTTGCCTATAGATAATATTTACATGAGCTTTTGCATATATAGGACATTCAGGCTTCAGGATCCTGTATAATAACAGTTTCCTGCTTTCTATTAGCAAAGCTTTCCAAAATACTGGAAGCTTAGATGTAAATAAACAATGAAACTGTCTATGCTGAATATACTAGAGATTCCTTAATAGCTAAAAAGTTGTTTCATCTGATGGGAGTTTATTTGACTGTTTTCTGAAAAATAACTAGATCCCCAAGCTTCAGTTTGTTTAGCTTGGTATCTAGTAATTCTTTTTATCTGCTCAACCAGTCAGTAGTGATTAGGAGAGTTCTAGAATTTTTTTTGGTTATTTGTAGAAAAGACAATTTCTTCCTTAAGATTATCTTGATACAGCTTATATAAGAGTAAATGAAAGAAAATCTGCCCAACTAGAGTAAAATTTGTCATCTTGACTAGGTTTGCTTGGAGAGTTATTTTATTATTTGAGAAGCATAAGGAAACTTACTTGTTGTTTGGCATAAAAGTAATTATGCATGCTGATAAGTTCCAAATTTTTATAAGACAAAGTAATTTCATTATAGATGAGAATCACAATAACCAGATTCTTTTTGTGGTATCAAGTATATGTGGAATGAGTTGAAATCAGTATCTTGTCTGACTTAATCGCCACCTTCCAATTTGAGAGTATGGGAGTATGGTTAAAGTTATGGGCATTGGCATCAGTCAGAGGCTGACTTGAATTCTGGACTTAACATTTAGTAATCGTGACCTTGGACAAATAGCCTCCTTCAGCTACAATTTCCGCATTCATAAAACAGACATTCATTCATTAAATAATTCCAATAATAGTTATTTAGCAACTATTATTCCAATTCCTGTTGTAGGACTCTGGGAGGTAACAGAACAAGACAAGCAAAAACCTTCATCCTCATGGAATTTACTTCCAGTAAGGCAGTAATAACAGTACCTACCATTCAACAGTCATGGGACTAAGCTGATATAATGTAGGTAAACTTCTTAACACAAAGCTCAGCACCTACATATTAATAGAAAACATGTATTGGCCTCTGCTCTGGCTCCTGGGACAGAGCTCCTGAAAGTCCTAAGTGATAAAAGCACTGGAAGCATCTCTTACACTTACATTTGTTTTTTTACCTCACCTCTGACACAGCACTCCTAAGAGGCATCTTTCTGCTTTACTGGGGCAACTGTGGGTGGGCTTCTGTGCGGGTGGTAGGGATTAGTCACAGGAAAGACGAAGCCACAATTAGGAGCTTGGAATTTTCAGTCTCATCTCTTATCTTTCAGAAAAGAGAGAGGGATTAAAAACGGAGTTAGTAATTAAATGTACCTGAGTGAGAAGGTTTCCATTTAACCCAATGAGTACAGAGATCAGAGCACTTCCAGTTTGGCAAACATCCACAAATCAAGAGAGTGAAGCTCTGAACTACACAGGAATGGAAACTTCTGTGCTTGAGACCCTCTCAGGCCTTTCCTGGACTTTTATTCATTGGTTGTTTATGCATAGTCATTGACAGAACCTTTAATAAACTGATGACTGGATGAAAAAGATGTGGTATATATATATATATATATATATATATATATACCACATCTTTTTCATCCACAATGGAATATTACTCATCAATTAAAAATAACAAATTAGACGATTTTATGATAACATGGATGGTCTTAAAAGAATTCATATTAGCAGAAACAAGTCAAAAAGAAAAAAACAGAAACCAAATGGTTTCATTACTATATGGGACATGGGAAAGATATAAACAAAAATCCATGAAGAAAAGTCAAAACAAGCCAACAACCAAATTGAAGTACACAACCTGGGGGAGGGGGAGAATGGACAGGGTGGAAATAGTCAGGGAGGGTTGGTGAACCCCAGAGATCACAGAGATGTGAAATTCATATATAAATAAATTATTAAAAATAATAAAGTAAACTGGTAAATGTAAATATATATTTTTCTGGGTTCTATAACTCTAGTAAATTAATGAAACCCATGGAGAGGGCCATTAGAACCTCCAATCTGTGGCTGATTTGGACAGAAGTTGTGGGTGACCTGGCTACCTGCTTGGAATTGGAATCTGAAGTAGGATGGGACAGTCCTGTGGGACTTAGCCCTTAAGCTCTAGAATTGGACACGGTTTCTAAGAAAAAAAACATTAGAATTTAGTTAAATTATAGGATGCCCATCTGGTATCTGGAGAATTTCTTGTTGTAGGGAAAAGCCTCCACACATTCAGTGACCAGAAGGGTCAAAGTGTACTGTGTGATATAAAAGGAAACACACGGAAGAAAAAAAAACAACAACAGTGGAACTGGGTTTTTCCCTACTCAAAAGAGAAAAAACTATATGTTTTTATTTACAGAATGACTAGTTTCTAGTTTGGCCACACAGAAGAGGTGTCTGGGGTAAGGGTAGGTTGGACTAGAGTAGACTGGGGTCAAGTTATAAGCTAAGGTTTCTGGAATACTTAACTATTTTTCAGACTCTGTCCTTGGGGCTTTAAACTCAGAACCACCTTGTGAGTCAGGTACTAGGGAATGAACCCATTTATTGAATTACTCACTCAAAAGAACTATATTGGAGGAGTTTCTATATAATAAGCACCATGGGAGATAAAGGGATGAGTAAGACACTGGGCCTCACTGCTAGAAGGTACTTGATAACAAATGACAATTAAGTGGAGAAAAGTATTGGTAAAGCACAATACTTCACTAGCACCTCACCCTGTCTGAAGGAGTAGGACTAGATAATGGCCCCTGGAAACATATCACACTATGGTTGAGATTGGCTCCAGTTCTCAACTAGCTGCCCTGTTTTTTCCTGAAAAGTATTGGTGACTGCCTGGAGATTCTTGAAAGCTACCCTATACTTGTGCTTTAAAGTAAGCTATTTTCAGAGACCACATTACTGAAAACAGATTTTGAGGAGCACAGAATGAGTAGGATATTTCTCTGGATCTGCTTTCTACCTTGAGGGTGGAGAAGGGGAGAAGGAATTTGAGTTTATTTGACTTGAGCACCTCTTTCAATATTGGGAAAATATCTTCCTTTCTTTGAGGTTATTTTTCATATTTGAAGGAGTTGTTCTAGAGGATATTTCAGATCTTCCCTTGCACTTACATTTTGTGATCCTCCATGAGGAGGTTGGGTCATGTACAAGAACACTTATTTGTAGATGTAAGAAATGCAAGTTCACACTAGCAGATGCTCTTGCTTGTTTCTGCTTGATTATTTCTGGCAGGTGGCTTTGTAGTGTCTGTGCAGAACTCAATCTGAAAATACAGAAATACTGGTGTGGCTTAGGAATGACTCATGAAATTGAGCAGGGACCCTCATTTTGTAAAAGATGTTTGATAAATAAAAGCAGTAGATTTTACCATGCTTTTCTCTTTGAGGTAATTAAAGAACATATTTACAGAAAATTTATCAACTGCTAAGTTTCATTTGCTTTTTAGTGCAAGGAGCAAGGAACTCGAATAATTTCAACTGCCCCCAAAAGTTTCTCCTGTATTCAGATTTCAATATTTGTGTAGGCAGCTTTTTTCTTTTGAAAATTAAAACTTGAGTACAAAAGGACACCTGTGCCTGGATGTTTACTGAAGCACAATTTATAATTGCAAGGTCATGGAAACAACCTAAATGCCCCAAAACAGATGACTGGGTGAAAAAAAATGTGGTATATATACACGATGGAATATTACTCATCAATTAAAAATGACAAATTTGACGACTTCATAACAACATGGATGTATTTAAAAGAAATCATATTAGCAGAAACAAGCCAAAAAGAAAAAGGAAGAAACCAAATGGTTTCACTAATGTATGGGATATAGTGAAAAAACAAATAAACAAAAGCCTTGAGGAAAGTCAAAACAAGCTAAGCACCAAAATGAAGTGAACAACTATGAACAGGAGGGAAAGGGAGGGAAGGGAGGGGAGGGAAGGGGGGGAAAATCCTTGAGATTACAATGTTGTGAAATTTATATATAAATAAATTTAAAAAAAGACTTGGATGCTTGGTAATAACAGTCCCAAACTTATTTTTTTAAAAGTGGATGCAATATTAACTATCTAGTTAGTTCAAATATGAACCTTTCTAGGATCTCTTTTTAACTTTCTCTCAAATACACTTGTGTTTATTTTTATGATAGAAGATATATTAGTTTATCTAATAGATATGTTCCTAAAGTAGAAATCAAACTACATTTAAAATGTTGTTGGAATTTGTGGTTTAAGTGAGCTCTATTGTAAATTTATTTTTCAGTGTAAGTTAGGTGACTCTGATTTATTTTTGATGTACGCTTGGATTTTAATGTATTTGGTTTCTGTAAATCAAGACACATCAATTAACCACTAGACCTATCCCTGTTTATTACTCTCATAAAAATCTAGAGATATCACTTTAGAATTTTTAAATCCAGATTCTCCTGTAGTTAGCACTAAATTACTTCTAACAGCATTGTGGAGTTTTTCTTTATTTACAATATATTTTATATCCAAGATAGTATACTATATCTATAAATCCAGTATGTAATTAAATGGCCTCATTAAGTTTAACTGAAGGATTGACTATGTTCATTTTACTGACTATATTTTTACAAGCTTTCACTGGAGGTTATTGATGTAGCTGTGGTCATTTATTCAATGAACAAATATTTATTTAATGCCTACCATGTGCCAGGCACTGGGCTAAAAAGACTGAGAAATATAAAGCAAAATATATTATCCCCTTTGGGAACTTACAATTTATTAGGGGAAATAGATATAAATGCATTAAAAAGTTACATGATATAAAATTAAATTGCAATATGAGACAATGAAATAAAGTATCATTTCCTACAGTGTGGTATAGGAGATATATGTAGGTAGTAGACAGGGACAAACATTTTTTATATTAATGGTTATCTTTTTATTGTCTGTACTTTATTGTTGCCTTCAATTTCTACAAAATATTAATTGGTTTTCCATTATGGTCATGATCTGAAAATTTCCTATAAAAGTGAAAGCATTTAAGCAGAAATAAAGGAGTTGATTTTAAGGATATGCAGGAGATGAAAATATAATAGCATGTGAATATGGAAAAAATAGTGAAAGTCAAATAGATACTGAGATTCAGGAGCCTGATGAAAGAAATGCCTAAGAGTGCTCATGTAACAAGGTATTAGTACTTACTAGCACTGCCCGACCAATTGATCAGGAGGTAGTGTGGGTCCATTTAAAACATGTATTCATTTAAGTGGGGGAATATCTCAGGCTGGTCTAGAATAGCATCTCAATATAGGATGCTTAACACCTCAAAGATAACTTTGTTTCAACAGTTTTGCTTGGGCCTTGATCTGTCTTATCCATGCAGACATGTTTTGCACATAAAAGCTTGTGTGATTCTACTTGCTATAATTTGCTTCCATTTTTCCTTCCAGAATTGGTAAGCTTTTTTTTGTTTCAGATAATTGCATGTGACTATGGGAGGTCTCAAATTCCCTTTTATATAATTTCTTTTTGTTCTCTCATGTGATTTTTACTTTGGGGCAGCTTGGTCATTTTCAACAACCTGGGAATTCTCTTAAGTTTATTCAGAAGGATGTTGAAATATAAGTTTAGCATGAGATCAAATTCAGTGTGAAAAAGATATTTACATAATTTTTTTATTTCTATTTTTTGTTTTTATTTCTCTCTCTCTCTATATATATATATATACATATACACATTTTATCATTGTATGCCCCAAAGTTCTCCCACCACCCTGTCACCTGTGAACTGCCATCCCAATCTTCCATGACCATCCCTCCCTGAAACTCCCCCTCCTTTGTTTTCTGCTTTAGTTCTGCTGTAAGTTTGTTAGTTTTAACTTTTTCTTGTCCTTCATTTGTTTGTTTTCCTGATAGCCTGTGTGTAGGTGAGATGATCCAGTATTTCTCTTTTTCTTTCTGACTTATTTACACTAGCATGAACTAGTGTTTTGCTGTCCTTTGCATAGATTCCCAGAAGTGGGATCGCTGGATCAAATGGTAGTTTCATTTTCAGTAGTTTGAGTGTCCTCCACACAGCTTTTCATAGTGGCTGGACCAGTTTGCATTCCTATCAGCAATGTAAAGATGTTCCTTTTCCTCCACTTCCATGCCAGCACCTGCTGTTGCCCGTTTTCTTGATATGGGCCAGTCGTACTAGAGTAAGGTGATATCATTGTGATTTTGATTTGCATTTATCTGATTATAAGTGATGTTGAGCATTTTTTCATATGTCTACTAGCCATTTGTATTTTCTCTCTGGAGAACTCACTTTCAGCTCTTCTCCATATTTTTTGACTGGGTTTTTTTGCTTTGTTTTTGTTAAGTTGTGTGAGTTCTTTGTGGATACTTAATATTAGACCCTTGTCAGTTTTGTGGAGCGCAAAAAGCTTTCCCCATTAAGTTGGATTTCACTTTGTTTTGGTTATTGTCTCTTTTGCTCTATGGTTTTTAGGTTGATATAGGTCCTGGTGTTTATGTTTTTCATAGTTTTCTTTGCTTGTATACATGTGTCCTGGAGGATGTTACCCTGGTACAGATAACTGAGTGTTTTACCTATGTTTTCTTTTATGCATTTTATGGTTTCAGGTCTTAGGTTTTTTATCCATTTTGAGCTGTTTTTGTGCATGGTGAGAGTGAGTAGTCTAGATTCATTCTTTTGCATGTAGCAGTCCAGTTTTCTCAGTGCTATTTATTGAAGAGACTATCCTTATTCCAATGTATGTTTATTGCCGCTTGTTATAGATTAGTTGATCATGTATGTGTGGTTTCATTTCTGGACTTTCATTTCTGTTGCATTGGTCTGTGTGTCTGTCTTTATTCCAGTCCCATGCTGTCTTAATTATCATGGCTTTGTAGTGTAATTTAAAGTCTGGGAGTACCATTCCTCCTTTTTCTCTCCGTTTGGTCAGGAGAGCTTTGGCTATAAAGGGTTTTTTATTATTCCATATGAATTTCAGTAGTATTTGTTCTCTTTCTTTGAAGAATGTCATTGAGGTTTATATTTTGCATTGAGTCTGTAGATTGCTTTTGGTAGAATAGCCATTTTGATAATGTTAATTCTTCTAATCCATGAGAAGGGAAGATATTTACTTTTAATGAAAACTGTTACTAATTTTGCTATATAATTAAAATGTCTTCATTCCAAATGAGTTCCAAAATGGTATCATTAGCTTTTTGGTAAAACAATGGTATCAAAATGGAAGTGTTTTCAAGTTATTTTCTGTCCTTTATGGTGGGTGAGAACAGTAGGTTTGCATTTCTGTGTCAACTACAGTTGGTCTGCTTTAACTTACTTTTTTCATATGCCATTTAATGACTTTTTCAGACTCTAATATAAAAATAAAACAGATAATAAAAGCCCTGAGTAATGGGTATCTTACCAAAACAGTAATGACCACTCTTGCTCTTCCCCCTGGCCAGGACACACTGAGATCTTATGGATGTGCTACATAAGTAAGTGAGGCCATCAGTGTTTGACTGGGAGGCTAGGTTTAGCTATTTAGAAAAAGAAAAATCCATTTTTACTTAGTTATTCTACTACAAGTATACTATAATGATTTATTCTAATCATAAATATCAGCCAATATTCTTACTACCTAGAAATTTAAAGTCATAACAAGAGTAAAATTTAGAGAGATAAAATAGATAACCTGCTTACTAATACTTGATGAACGTGCGTCTCTCCTATCTAACTAAATTCAGTACTCTGCTTGTTGTCTTTTGGAGACTTTAATTAATATATCAAGTTCAATATGGCTAGACATAAAGTTTTGAATGTTCTTTGCAACCTATTTTCCTTTAGGTCTTCCATTTTTCAATCAATAATCCAGTTGTTCAACCTCTGAATCTTTTCTCCCTGCTTTAGTCTAATCAATTCACAAAAAGTCCTACTGCTCCAACATATATCCCAATTTTTCCCTCCTCTTCGTCTTTATAGCAACCATCTTAATCATGATCCAAGCCACCATTTCTTACTTTTACACACAGCAGGGTCTCCCTGTACCTGTGAATACTTATTTTCCATGAGGTAGCCACAGAGATCTTTTAGATGTGAAATGTGTCAGCTCAAGGCAGCCTGTTGATTGATAATCCTAGCTTCTCAATCTCTCCAGGTTCTTAGTTTTGGATTACAAAGCCCTACACAGTATGGCTCACCTTCCTTTGAGAGTGTTCTCTTACTGTGTCCCTCTATGTTCCATACTCTCCATCTTAGGGGTTGGTTTTTCTGTTCCTAGCATATAGCAAGCTCAATCAGTATTAGGGCTCTTATACCTCATATATCTTCTTGGAACTCCTGGTCTTCAGAGCAATGTCTTCTCATCACTTAAATGTCCCTTCTATAGGGATACTTCTTCTAAATGAGTCCTTCTTTTCTCAAGTTATTTTTAAATAGCAAGAAAACTATCAATTTTCACATTTATTTGTTTGTTTATTATCTATCTCTACCTCCTTCATTCTGGAATATTACCTGTATAATAAAAACAAACTTCTATTCATGAGAATCACTCATTCCCAATATTTAACACAGTGCCTCATTTTGGAATATTAACTGTTTAAGAACAACAATAATCTTATATTCATGAGAACCACTCATTCCCAATAAATAACACAATGCCTGGACTTAATAGGAGCTCAGTAAATTTTGCTCAATTAGCCAGTTTATGAACTCAGTATGCTTTCTTCTTCTTTTTTTTAAAAATGAATCTAAGGAGAGAAAGCTTGAGCTCTTTCTCTTAGGCTCTTTCATTTGCTCTACTATATCGATCTCTATTTGAGTCTGAAATAAAATTATTTGGAGAGACAGGAAAAATAAGCTGGTTTATTTTCCTGAGCCCAGCTCTAAGAATTACTCAGTGTAGAAAATTATGCCCTTTCATTGTGACTTGATTCTGATGATGTTCACCAATGGTTGTAACGTTTCTCCTCTGGGAGATGTACTTCTCATTTACTGCACCAGCCAGAATCCAAAAAGGGAGGGTGATTGATACCCACTGTGTGCAAGAATGAAATTCTGTGACTATCTCCTTAACATTACAGGGGAAAAGTTTACCTCTTTCAGCTTTACCTTATTTTCTTTACAGATATGTTTTTTAGCCTGACTGTTCTTCCCACATTCAAAATAAAATATACTTCTTCAGCAATTAAGTGATATTGTTCTAGGATGATAGTATGAAAGCTCACATTGATCATCAGCTGCCCACCTTCACTCCTCATTTATATCTCTTAATACTTTCTAAATTTCAAAATAATCACATGCATTTACCTTTGCTTTATTATTTTTCTTACTTTTTTAATCAGCAAAAGAGACCAATCTTTAGAAGAAACAATTAAGGAAACTAAAACCCCAAGGTAGACTTCCCATTTCTTTCCATATAACTATCCTGAGCTTCCTAACATCCAGCATAATCTCAGTTCGGTGGTGCTGTGCTTTTCCTACTCAGAAAAGCTGGCTTCAAGTTTGCAAACAGCTAGAAGTTTAATTCTTTCCCAGACTAACGTGGTTTAAAAAATCACATTGTACTACATAATGGAATTTCATTTCTTCCTGTGCAACATCACCCAGGGGAAGTTGTGTGTTTTGTTTTGTTGTTTTGGGCATGGAAAAAAATGACTTCCATTGAATTGATAATGTTTAGTTCCTTGAAAAGAAAGACTATTGAATTTAACAAGTCTAGCAATTGGAGTTCTGAGCCCACAGAAAGTAACCAATTAAGTTTGCCATCTTCTTTATCGTTTTTTGTTGGGAGAAAAGGCATATGTTATATATGATATTGGATTGTCGAGAAAGGTGGAAATAGGTGTATATTGTGTCTGTGGGTCTTTAGAGTTGCCGTTAGGCTGATGACTCACTTCCAAGTACCTTGCTCCAAATCAAATGTGTTGAGCAGCTGCTTGTTAGAAATGTAGACTCTCAGGCCTAGGCAGACCTACAGAGTCAGAATCGTCAGTTTAACAGATCCCCAGGCAATTCTTAGGCTCAGAAATTGAATACTTTGTTCTTTGGAAATTTCCAGGTACTGATTGTTTCACTTACTGCCCTTCCTTCTTTTCCTTGTCTCTATTCTCTGGCCACTGACTCATGGAGAGTTTCATAAAGCAGGTCTTAAGCTGGGGGCCTGGGGATTGTCAGGAGTAAAGGGATGGCTTGTAACCCCATTGTATTTCTATACAAAATTATCTGTGTATAGGCAGATTTAGCTTATATTAAATTCTCACAAAGAAAAAAATGTTAACTGGCCTTGAAAGATGAACTAGGTCAACTCTTACAATTACAGAATTATTATCCTGATGAGAAACAGTTAAAAGACCAACAAATCATTTATCTTCTTTTAATAAAAAGAACCAAACTGACCAAAGAGTTGATCAGAGACAAAAAGAATTTTTGGAGGTATCTTTCTAGTTTTCACAAACTGAATTTCATTTTAATGGTCCTGATGTGTTTCTTTTCTTTTCTTTCTTTCTTTTTTTTTTTTTTTTTTTTTGAGACTAGGGCTCTCTATTTTTGTCCATGGAACTGCAGGTTCATGTTACCTGGGGTACCACAGACTCAAGCAATCCCCAGCCTCAGCTTCCCAGGTACCTGGGGTTACCGGCGAACGCCACCACGCCCAGATATTTTTTTGGGACTAGGTCTTGCTGTATTGCCCCAAGCGGGACTCG
>PVHY01007865.1:19827-65010 GCA_004024945.1 Uropsilus gracilis | reverse complement strand
CTCTTCCATTATTGCTTTAAAAAGACTTTCATTTCCTGTGTCTTTCTCTTCTCCTTCTGGGATTCCGATTATTCTTATATTTCCTTTCTTTAAAGTATCTGATATATCTCTGATTTTTTCTGCTGTCTTCTTACTTTGTTTTTCTCTCTCTTTTTCTTTTTTTGTTCTCTCTATTTCTGTGTCCTCTAGTGTGCTGATTTGTTCTTCAATTTCTTCTATTCTGCCTTCATGGCTTTTCTCTGCACTTTTGATATCTTCTATTGCTCCTCTTATAAACTGTACCTCCTTTAGTTTTTTATTTAGTGTTTCAATCTCTTTCTTCTGTTCGACAATTGTAAAGTTCATTTTGCTGCATTCGTTCTTGTATTTTTCTACTTCTCCTCTTATGTCATTTAGTGTTTTTATCATGATGTGTCTGAATTCTTTATCTGTCATATTATCCCATTTTTTTGTTATCCTCCTTATTGTTTTCAAGAGATAGTTTGTCCTTTGATGAGGAATTGCTTCCCTTGGGGCTTGCTTGTGTGTTTGTGTTTTTCTTCCTTCCCATGTTTTCTCTTCGGACTTGTTCTATGTATTGAGTGATGGATGCTCGGGTATTAGTTGGCATGTTGTCCAGTACGAGGTTGTGTTTATTCTGTTTTACCGTCTAAATTGCTTCTTGTTTCTGTGGGTTGTTTGAGGGAAGTAGTCTTTTCCTTGTCTGAGCTGCTGTTGCTCAGCCGCACCTGCTCTTTTGGACTAGGATATCAGCGCTGATATTCTGCAGTCTACTACTTAAGGAGTCAATGGACTGCTAAATTTGAGTCTCTCCAGGAGGCCTTTTGTACGTGGAATCCTCGGATATACAAACCATAATTCCAAGTTTCTCCAGAAGGCAGCTTATGACTTTTCCGGTTTGTGTTTGAGTTGCGGTGGTGTCGAGTTTCTGGGCTTTTTATTCTTGTATTTGAATTACTTTGATAATATTCAATATTGAATTGTTTTTTTTTTTCCTGTGTGTGTGCCTGCTGTCATTAGTTCCCCAGGTTTGATTTGTTTACTGTTTATATTTGCTCACAAATAATTTTTTTTCCTATGAATGAAATTCAGTGTTTTTGTGTATTGCTGAGATTTTGTTGATAATCTTTATCAGAGCCGAAGTGGTATGAGGTGATGCGATATCTGGTTCGCGAGCCGGTGGCGAGCTTCAGGGGGCTTGCCCAAGAGGCGTGCTGGAGAGCACCCAGCTGATGCGCACTGGCTCATGATGGGGTGAGGCAAGGTGGCCTGGGGGTTACCTGGTTCGTGAGCCGGTGGCAGGCTTCAGGGGGCGTGCCCAAGAGGCATGCCGGAGAGTGCCCGGCTGATGTGCACTGGCTGAAGACCGGGTGAGGCAAGGTGGTGCGGAGGTTACCTGGTTCGCGAGCCGGTCATACATTATTATATTAATCTACATTTTATATTTTAACAAGACAGAGTTTTGTATATACGTTCAATTTTATTAATATTTTGTAAAACCAATGATACCATGGTGTTTGTTGGTGATTCAGAAAGTGATCATAGTTTTTATTATTGGATGAAATATGAAATTATACACTAGAAACAAATTCTCAATAAGAAGTTAAATCACAATGCAATTGATTAAACACACTGATTTAAATGTAGGGTTATCAATCTTTGCATCCTTCTGTCTATATTACATGCATTTTCTTAGTAACAACAGAAACCCCTATTCCATTCCATTGAATGTACAAACTAAATTATTCTGAGAGAAATGTGATTGATGACTGTTCACCTTTCTTTCTCTCAAAGCCCTGAGCAATCATACTGTTCTGTCCCTGAATAGTTGTGGTTATGATGTCTTCATTTTGTTTTCTCTTCTTAAATTTTTGGGTTTTTTTCATAAAACAACGATTATGGGTAACTGTAAGTGATTGATTCTGCAAACTTTGAACACTCCCAGAGTCACATTGCTGTTTTTCATAAAACATCCAAATCATGATCAGAAGCCCTTACTATCCACAGCCTTGCCATTTGCCCTAGAAGTTTTGCTTATAATGTTAGCTCAATAGATCACAAGAGGCAACATCTGCATTCTGAGTGCATTGTCTTTATATTTTTCATTAAATTTACTTCTCCTCCCCCTCCACCTTTTGCATGCTCTATTAGAATGTGAAAAGAAATAACTAGCTTTACTAGATTAACTCAAGTGTCCTGTGCTTTTATTCATTTGTTTATTTTTTTCCCTTCTCTAAATTTCGTAGTTTGAATGCATCACGCCTACATGGCTGGGTTTCTATTCTATAAAGTTTCAGCAGCAAACATGCTGAACAATTAGTGAAACGCACACTATAAGATCACAAAAAGTAGGTCCATCAGTGTCAAGATCGATGATCTGTAGTTCTGGAAAGTTGCACAGGCAGGAAGAGCCCACGCTGTTTTCTCATGCCAGAACCTGCCAATCTGAAATAAACTGAATCACTAACTGCTACTTTGAAACACATCTTCATTGTAAAGAGTCATAGATAATCCAAGACTTTTGATGATTCTACAAACTAATGCTATGGGCCATTCTTTCTAGTGTGAGGTGGTATCTTATTGTGGTTTTGATTTGAATTTCCCTGAAGATAAGTGATATTGAGAATTTTTTTTCATATAACTGTTGGTCATTTGTATTTCTTCTTTGAAAAATTGTCAGTTAAGCTCCTCTGTCTATTTTTTGACTGGACTGTTTGCTTTGTTCTTGTTGAGGTGTGTGAATTCTTTGTATATTATTTATTTATTTATTTATTTATTTATTTATTTATTTATTTATTTATCTATTTATTTATTTATTTATTTATTTTGTAGGAAGAAAACAAGTTACAGATAGGTGTATATATATATATTACAATACCATAATTACACAATTATAAATAATGCAAAATAATATATTATTTACTGATGTGTGATTTAAAAGTTTCAAATACCACAGGAATGACAAACATCAAATCTAGTGTACTGATTATTTCTGGGAATGTATAATGGGGAATAGGATAGAAAAGAAATCCACAGAGAATGTCAAGTCTCTCTGTGATGGTTGTTTTTAATTTAATTTAATTTTTAAAAATTTTGCATATATGTGTATTTATATTTATATTATATTATTGCGTATCCTGGGACTCTCCCACTTCCCTAACACCTGTTAACCATCCTGCTCTTTGGTGCCCTTCATCTCTCCCACCTTCTTCCACCTCCTCCTCTCTTGCTCCATTGTTCAGTCCCATTGGTTTCTAATTTTTCTTATTTGTTTGTTGTTTTTCCCTATATCTATCATATAAATGAGACTATCCTATATTTCTCTTTTTCTTTTTGGCTTATTTCTCCCTAATATGAGTCCTTCTAGTTTCCATCCATGTTGCTGCTAATGATATATGTTTGTCCTCCTTGATTGATGTGTACCACACTTTTTTCAGCCAATTGCTGGTTTTGGGGCATTTGGTTTGTTCTAAATCTTGGCAACTGTAAACAGAGCTGCAATAAACAAGCACATACATGTGTCCTTTTGAATTAGTGTTTTCATGTCCTCTGGGTAGATTCCTAGTAGTGGGATTGATGGGTTGAATGGTAATTCCATTTTCAATTATTTGGTGGTCCTCCACACAGTCTTCCATAGTGGCTGGACCAATTTGCACTCCCACCAGCAGTATAAGAGAGAGTTCTTTTTTTTTTTTTTTTGAGACTAGATTTTGCTATTTTTGCCTGTGGAACTGCAGGCTCACATTACCTGGGGTACCACAGACTCAAGCAATCCCCAGTCTCAGGTTCCCAGGTAGCTGGGATTGCAGGTGCACGCCACCATGCCCAGCTACATTTTTTTGGAACTAGATCTCACTATGTGTTCCTGACAGTACTTGAATGGTAATCCCTGGCCACGGTCGCGGCTTCCTAGGCTGCTGCTTACAGGCATGCACCACCATTCCCAGCCCAAGAGATTTCCTTTTTAACTCTTTGTATGTAATTTTATATCATTCCCTTTTCAGTTGAATGGAATGTAAATTTTATCCCAATCAGTTGGATGTCTCTATCTGTTTTTTGTCTCTTTTGCTGTACATAAATTTTTAGATTGATGCAGTCCCAAATATTTATTTTTTCTTTCATTTTCTTTGCCCCTGTAGATAGATGGGTCCTGAAAGATGTTTCTGGGTATAAGTCATGGAGTATTTTGTCTATGTTTTCTTCTATATATTTTATGGTGTCAGGTCTTACATCCAATGGATAATTATCAAATTTGAGATAGGTAAATATAAACAAATAATGTCTAATTGACATTACAAGTAAGTAGCAGTATTTTATGATGTTAAATATTTTATAATTCTTCATATATGCAAAGAGCATATCAAACTTTTATCACTATTGTCTCCTTCTAGAATTTATTGTTGCACTTCCTATTACTGCAAATAAATCTTCATCTCTATATGAAGTATTGCATTGGAATAATTTCACACTGTGTTCACTGAGCATAGGAATAGAGATTATTTTACTCCAAAGAGGTGACTTGAGGGAAAGTATCAACAGTGACTATTAAATGAGTCTCTCAGTTAAACAGATGACAATATGAGGAATTATTTTTCAGAAATGAGTTTTCATTTTAGAGGATGGTAGCCTTAATGCCTTCAAAGGAGGGATCCAACTTATTGCTTGGGGACATGTAAAGCAGTTTGGTATCCTAGAGTGTAATGTATGTTGCAGAAATAGAGTCCAGAGTGGAATTTATCATTCTTTTAGGTGACAATTTTTTAAGTTTAATATCTTGTTACAAATATTGTGCTGCATTTGTAAGATCCCCTTCGCCCCAGTTGTGAGTTTTAGTTGACATATAACATTCTCCCTAGTTGTGAGTTTTAATTGATATATAACATTAAACTATATTAAGGCATATAACAAAGATTGTTTTACATAAATGATTTTCACAATAAGTTTACTTGTCACCCATCACCTCACAGTTACATTTTTTTTCTTGTGATAAGAGCTTTTAAGTAATACTCTGTTAACAACTTTCAAATATGCAATACAATGTCAATAACTATAGTTATTACGATGAACATAATATTTCTGGACCTTATTTATTTTACTTTATAGTTGGAAATTAGTGTTATTGATGACATTTATTCATTCCCCCTCCATTCTACCTTTAAAGCCACAAGTTTTTTTATAGTTGTTAATTACCTTTCAGTTTTTAAGATCATGTATCTGTGAAATAATACAGCATTTGACTTTCTTGGACTTATTTTACTTAGCACATACAATATGTTTAACATTCTTTTTTTTTGAGTTTGATAATTCTTTAAATTAGATTGCAATTCATGACTTTACATTGCTTTACTCCTCACATGTTATATTTTTGATACTCATTTCACATCTTCGTACATACCCCTTGACTAATTATTTTAACTTTAGTAATATTGCTACTTTTGTTTTTAATGTCCATGTTTGCTTTATGAGCGATCCACTACTTTTACTGTAAAATAACCTTTTTTCAGTGAGATTTGTCTTTTTTTTCATGTGTTTTCTTGTTTAGTGTCATTTCTTTTCCCCTTAATTAAGACTTTAAGATTTCTTGAAAAATTTGGTTAGTGTTGTTGAGCTCTATACTTATCTGGGAAACAAAATTTTATATTTAATTCTCAGTTTTAACTTGGTGGAAAAAATGTGTTTGGAAAATTTTCAGTGTTCTGAAAATTTCAGTGCTCTGAGTATTGTCATTCTGTGTCTGTCTTGAAGATTCTTTGAAAATTTGCTGATGGTCTAAATGTGTTCCCCTTGTATATGGTAGGTAGATATATTTATTTCTTGCAGTTTATAAGACCATTTATATAGCTTTTGTCACTTTAATTAGGATGTGTCCTCTTGTGCTTTCTTTGGATTTTTCTCACTTGTAATTGATGGGTTTGCTATATTTGGATGTCTCTTTCCTTCCACAGATTAAGGAAGTTTTGGGTCATTATTTCCTCAAGTAAATTTTCTGGTTTCTTCACTTTTCTCCATCTGGGCAGGACCTGTGTGAACTGAATATTATCTCTTTTGATGATATTACAAAATTTCTTTATAATATCCATGATTTAAAAAATTATTTTGCATTTTGTTTTTTCTGTCTGAATAAATTTTGTTGTTTTTTTCTTTCATCTCACTTCTCTACTCCTTTACTATAATATATATATATATATATATATATATATATATATATATATATATATATATATATATATATATATATATACTTTTGTTATTTCACTTTATTCTATGTGTTTCTAAATTCTTTGGATCATTAATGCATGTTATTATCAATTTATTCTTCTGAGTTCAGTGAGCACTTTTATAACATTTACTCTGAATTCTTTTTAGGGTAGTTCAATGATAGCTTTTCTTTAGTTTTTTTTTTTTTTTTTTTTTTAATTCAGGTTGCTTATTTTATTCCTTCATTTGGGACATTTTTTCATTTCCTTTGTCTTCCCATTTTGTCTTCTATGTAGTTGTCTACTCTTAGAAGAGAGGCTCCTTTTAGGAATCTCTGGGGACTAAGATTACAGGTCATTACTTGCACTAAATTGTTTGGCTTTGCTTTCACTTGTGGCTCTGATTCTCTATGAGCTCATCCCTAAGATTTGGTTAACTTTGTTAAATGCTAATTCATGAATATCCTCAAAACAAAGATGACCTCACAGATAACCTCTTTTGAATTTTCTGAACAAAGGATCAGAAAAGATAAATGTACACAAAATTGTGACAACCTAGGCCACAGTCTGGTTGATGCCTGAGACAATCCTGTGGAGTGATGCTAGACCATTTAAAAGTGACTTCTAAGAAAGTCTGACTTTGCATAAATCAGCAGTCCTCAAGTCTCTTGGCTACATTTAACTATCCCTCTTGCTGGCCCTGATAGTGTCTTGGAATTTTAGGACACTAGTTTAGTCATGTACTCTGGGAACTGGTCCTTGAAAAAGCCTTTGCTTTCTTAACTGCAGTCCTTGTTTCTAGCAAGTGGCAAGTACAATCACCTTTGCCCTCAAAGCCTGGTGAACACAACTGAACATGTAAAGATGTTATTTTTAACAGTAAATAATCTATCCTATGTTTCATAGTAAAAGTTTTATGTAAGTCATCTTCTAACTCCAAGGGTTACCATATTTTTCCAAGTCAACAGAGCTAGAAAATAATCTTAAAACTCCTACATGTCATAATCTAAGTATTCATTAAAAGATAAGTATGATGACCTAATATTGAGAGACTAGCCAGAGGCAAAGTATTTGCTAGAGACAGAGTAGAGGACAGAAACGGTGCATTTATAGAATTACCCTTCAAGGGATCAGGAGGAGATGAGATTTCCTTTGCACAGGAAGAAGAGTTTGAGTTTCTCTTTCATAACCTGTTTCATAAGCTTTGTCATGACTGGGGAGTTGGTCTTAGTTGGTCATCTATCTGCCTGCCTGCCTGCCCGCCCGCCCGCCCGCCTGCCTGCCTGCCTGCCTGCCTGGTCTATCTATTTAATCTTAGCATTGCTTTGTTAAACAAAGTGAAGAGACTAAAGACTAAGTATTAACTCTAGTAGGTGATAAACCAACATTATGAAAACACATACATTCATAAAACTGCTGCATGTATGATAACAGATGAGACTGTCATAAACCTGCCACTTCCTTTTAAAACATGTGGTATGGGAGAAAAACAAATAAAAGAACTGAGAAGCATTTCAAAACAATTTGCAAAGGTTGAGGGCTGTCTTAAATGTGGACTTGATGTTGAGGTTCCCACAGTGAAAACAGCAGCAAGGATAACTAATCTCAAAAGGAAAATTTAAATAGCAATTTACAATTTTTTTGGTAATGCTATAAATCAGTCTAATTGTAATATCAATTAGAGAGCACCTACTGCGTGACACTGGAACTCTTGCAGTTACATTTAAAAAGTAATTATGTGTATTTTTTCAAAAAGAACTTTTGTTCAACTAATAATAGAGAATTCTTGGCTAGAAGCTATGGAAATAAATAGAACACATAAAGAACAAGTTGAATGTTGTTTGAAACATTATTTAGGGTCTGTTCTAGTATTGCCTTGAGACAAAAGTCTCATGCAAGAAAATTTGGAAAACTTGAAGCTTGGCAAATATATCACTTTGTGTCAAAAAAGTCAGTCAAGCCAAAAAAAAAAATGGGGCTATTTGTACCAATATATAAAGTAGGGCATGTTTTCACCAAAAGAAAAACTTGAAAGAAAATTCAATTGAAAGTTCTAGGTTAATTCAGATATTCTTCTAAACCTTGACTGAATGTATACATATTAAAAATAATACTATTTTAGTTGATAGCCATATAAATACTTTGTATAAATAATTGTCATTTTTCAAGTATTTTGATGATAAAATAATTAGTGAACATTTTTCCAAGGAGCTATATTTGCATATATAATTTTGGGGAAACATTTGTTGGGAAAATTGTAAACTCTCAAGATAGTAACACATCTCAAGATCATTGAAACCTTCAATGCATTTCAGCTGCTGCCAGTATTTATCAATACCTTCCAAGAATTTCATTTTGAGTTTCTTTTGCATTCTTATGAATAATTTCTAAAATTTACTGGAATATATGAGTTGTTTAAGTGAATTTTATTAGATAGCTATAGTCTGGCTTAGCATGAGTAAATGCTGCTTAGAATTCTAATAACTGAATACAAATTATTAGTTCAAAATATTTCATTATAAGTGAAAATGATGATGCTGTAATAAACTGAAAATATTTATGTGGCGAATGAGGGCAGCAGTCCATTTAATGATAAAATATAACACAAGAAGTGACTCAATTATCATTTATTTTCAAGTCTGGACACCTTTGAGAGTCAATAACAATGCAAGACAAAAGGTTTTAATATCTTATGATAATTGTTATAGAAAAAATAAAATCTAAGGCTTATATAAATAGACTGAAGATTTATGTAAGTAGTCCTTGAGAAATTAGGTCATTTATGTTATGAAAATCACAGAATTCATGGCTTAAAAATAAGTACCAATATCAGGGACATGTTTTATAAAATTTTCCTCAAAATGCATACCAAATTGACAAGCAGAATAACATTTTAATATTCTACAAGATGTAAAACAACTTGAATGTTCAACACATAAAGATATGATTCAAAATTTTGCTAATACTAGTATGAAAATGCAATATTAAAAAAAATCTCTCCTTGATAATATTTTCTGAACTTTGCCCTATATCTACTCTGAAATAGCCCACATAGCTAAATAACTATATAAACCTTCATGCAGGCAGATGTATTTGCCTGTTGCATGTGAACATGATTTGGAAAACACTGATAGTGAGGAAAGATAGTATATCCAATCAGATTGTATTTTTGTTGCTCTTTGATTCAAGATAGAGCTTTAGAAATTGAGGGAATAATCTTAACTCTCTTGGAAAGTAGCAATAAACCTTAGCACACATAGAGGTAGATTTTGGTATAGAAAGCAAAGTCTCTTGAATTTTTGAAATTAACTGCAGTTTTGCAAACTTAACATATTTTTGAAAAGATCATTAGGGTTCTGTAGTCAGTGCCAAAGTAAGTTCTCATGACACTTTTTGTTAAATTAATTCCTTCAGACACTCCAGTCACAACATAGTTAAATAGAGAAACTAGGATTATTCTCCTCCTAAAACAATGCTACAAAAATTATATTAGTTTAATATTTCTTTATAGGAAGATCGAGGAACTCCTTTTCAGTTGTAGAGTCCCAGGATTTCCCCAGAGAAACCACAAACTAAGTTTAGTTTGTGAAGGGGAGTATGACTGGGTTTGGAGCTTGACCATTATGCTATAACAGGATAAACCCAGGATACTGTGAAATGCCTTGAAGGAATTGTGCTAATATATGAGAGGACAGACACTCTACCTGCAGAATTGGGAACTCTACTGAGACAAACCCAGAAAACTGGGAACTCTATGGTCAGTATGATCACCAAAAGCTCCATCAGGTCGCTTATACTAGATGAGATCAAAGAGATGCCAGGCCATGACAGGGCTTATTCCATAAAATGTCCAATAGCAGAGAGAAGAACTTGTACCACAATTTCAAATCCTTTAGAAAAGTAAGCAGATGTTTCATCTCTGGAAAAATGACAGCAAAGACAAGGACAGTAGCAGGAGAGAAAAAGTGAATAGACCTTGAGGAGATTATGTTAAGTGAAATCTTGAAATCTGTCAAAAAGGTTTTTCTCATATATGGATATAAATAACCAAAAATCACACACGTACAAATTATAGTTGCAACAAATCTTAAACTCAGTAAAATAATATAGTGGTTACCAGAGGGAACAGAGGATAAGAACAATATAATAGAGAGTTTAATGGAGGAAGGAAGAAGATGGGATATGGGCATGGATGGTTGGGTGAAGTGTGAGTGAAACATGTGTATATATGAAAGAAGAAAATATAACCCTGAAAATAAAAATAATAAAAAAGTTACCTCCAAGAAAAAAAGATGTAGGGAGCCTAAACTAAACTTAGTCTCTATAAGGGTCTGTTAATGTGGTTACTAATGATATTTTTGTCATAGAAAGCAGACCACCATTTTGACAAGTTGTTATACGATGAAATCAAATGCATTTTCAGTTGAGTTAAATAACCTTAATGGTCTTTCCAAAATGCAGATGTAATAAAACTAGATAGCATTTTTCTTGCTCCTTAATAGAGGTGAAATTGTACATACATTTCAGCCCTTTTATTCTGTTTTTCATTTATTATGTATTGGCATCTAGTGATTTTAAACTTTAGTTTAGCTTTTCCCATTGTTATTTTAAAACTTAGCATGAGAATACTTCTCTTTTTTAAATTTTAAGAGTCCATACAATTTATTTAATATTAATATGTATATTTACACATACATTTATGTGCACACATATATATGTGTGTATGTATATATACATATATACAGATATATATACATATATATACAGATGTCTATATACATACATAGATATCTGTATATATATACATATATCTGTATATATATATGTATATATAAATATACACTGACTTTCTTCATTTCTTCTCAGTAATACATTTTGTAAAGCAAATACAGGTACATTTCATTATAACACTAGTTTTTTTTTCTATATTTCTGCAGTATAATAAGCTAATCTGTAACATAAAATTGATCAAATTAAAAAATATATTTTAATATATTTTACGGATAAAGAGAAACTACCAGTTTTCCCTTTCTCTGAATGGTCTTTTATATGTGAAGAATAACATAAAGGATTTATATTTGTATATATGCTATAAACTACCAGACAGCATAGAGTATTTGTGTGACATGGGAATAGTGGGTACTGCAAATCGATGTCTAGGGGCACAGGGCTCCTTTTAAAAGCTCTGTGCCTTCTGATCAACTAGAAATTAGGTATTAATAGATCAGTTGCCATCTAACAAATGCTTTAAAAAACAGAATAAGCAGAAACCCCAGTGGAAACAATGATTGTTTCCATGGTTAGCAGAAGCCAACATCTTTGAATTTGGGTCATTACTAATTATTAAGACCCTTTTTTCTAGTTCTCCTGCTGTGCATGCATCTTATTGTGAAAAGCAGGCACCAGGGTGGCACAGCTGGAAACCTGGCATAATAGAATTCCAGTCTCTAAGATATTCTAAAATTCTCTGTGATTCCCCCACATGCTCATTTAAGAATGCTACCACTTTCATCCTTCATCTTTGTTTCTTTCTGATAAAGAGTATTTTGAAATGCTGCTACAGAAATATGATTCCTAATGATGGTGATGATGATAATGATTTTGATGATGTTTGAGGATCATAAAACTTTTGTTTCAAAGAATTTAAAGTGCAGTGATTGCATCTGTATAGGTTAGTCTGTACATTGATTCTGTATGCTGTTTCATCACATTAGTCATTTTTATGTTTTCTTTTTAAAATATATAGGCTATATGATCTCAAACTGTACACCTGTCTCCAAGTTTCTTAATTTATATGTGCTATTGGAGGTTCCTTTTATAGGAAAAATATTTCCTTTGGCAAGGTAGACTTTTTAAAATTTAGATGTGGATTGTTCAGTTTCCAAGTGAGCACAGAAAAAAGCAAATGATTGTTTCTGGACTATTGTAAGATGCATGATATAACAGCTTTCAGGAGTTTATGTTGAATTTACTGATGTTCCTTAAAAGTGAGATTCTTTTAGATTACTGAAAATCTTCCATTATGGCGGACCTTCTGTCTCTGTCTTTATGTTTATCTCTCTTTTTACATGTATATCACACACATGCAAACACAAAATATAATATGAGCTTAATTGTGTCTAAATCTGATCTTTTACAACCATGTGCTTATTCCTGAATATTTGTTGCTAAGGTGGAGTTTGGTACTAAACCTTTCTTAGATTTGAATGACTTCTAAGAAGAAGCTAAGGTAGTTCTGAATTAGAAATAGAAAATAATGCTGATTGTTAGAGATTGGGAATTAGAAGAAATGGGGATATTTTAGTCAAAGGGTGCATAAATTTATGAGCGAGTAATTTCTGGAAACCTAATGTATATCATGGTGACCTAATGTATACCATGGTGAATACGGCATTATATATACTTGTAAATTGTGAATCGATCTCAGTATATGCACAAAATCTGTAACTACATGAGATGATAGATGTGTCAAGTAACTTTATTGTGGGAATCATTTCGCGATGCATAGATATGTAACAGATCATCACATTGTACTAAAGTAGATATTACATAATATTATTCATCAGTTGTATATCAACAAAACTATAGAATAAAGTTTTATGAAGTTGCCTGAGTCATCGAAATCCAAATTGCTATGATTACCAAAAAGGCATTCTGAACATACACATACATATTTGCAAATAGATGTATATGTATATATATATTTATTTGTTCAATTTATTAAATAATTCTCATAAGTGAGAAATTGAATTAGATAATACTGAAGAAATGGTAGAACACAAAGTCAAATGTATGCAATTCTTCCCTTTATACATAATTCTTCCCTTTGCTCCTTAGCCACCTATATATTTTGGGGAAAGATTTTAAAGTAAGCTAAGAGTTCTATAATATTATATTATGAATATTATATGGTTCAATGCAAAAAGGAAATTCATATGCATATAAATAAGATTATGAAGAAAAATAAATATAATTTACTCATATAAGATGTATATCATAAATTTATCTCTTATAACATTTATTGTCAGATGATTGAGTAGCATTTATATGCTGAGTTCCTTTCTCAACAGTTTGCAGTTCTAGGTCCAACCACATGGTTTATATGATTTCACTGGTACAATTACAAGTGTCCTTAATACTGATGAAATCAAAACCATTTTTTTCTGAGTTTATGCTTCTTGAAGTTTCATACTGTACTTTTCAGAAGGTGCTGTAAGCCTGTGACCAATTTGGTCACAAAAACTGTTTTAACGTGATGAGATCTGAATACCCTACTGCCTGTCAGAGTATAGTGAAAGTTAGTCTCATACCTAATTTTGCCAGATATATAGAAATTATTAGCACAGGGCATTTTGTATGACCTATTCCGTCAGCATATGCAATTTTTATCTATTAAAGATGATCTGATAACTGCTTGAAATAAAAAGGCCTTTGATTTTTTTCTTTAATTTATCCCAGATTAATGCTTTGTAAGATACCCTAGTGTACATATAAGGTAATTAATACCTAGTGATGATCTTAACACTGATAATCCTTTTGTTAAAAGATCGATGCTGAATAGAAAATTTATTTCAAAGAACGAAAACATCTCTAAAATTTATTATATCTTAAACATTATATATGAAAAAGTATATATCCATCCACATATATCATCAATTCCTAATAATCTAATGAATTAGGATATGGGCCACTTAAGTTATTTTGTACTTTCAGCGTATTATTTATGTTTGACATTTTTCAATAAAGATACCTTGTAGGGTTAGGCAAGAACATTTACCAAATCACTCAGGGTTT
Source organism: Uropsilus gracilis (assembly GCA_004024945.1). NCBI lineage: Eukaryota > Metazoa > Chordata > Mammalia > Eulipotyphla > Talpidae > Uropsilus > Uropsilus gracilis. The sequence continues at coordinate 51,019 of PVHY01007865.1, read as the reverse complement.
ATTTTTCATGCTGGTTAAGCAATCAAACTGACATTAGATATATTAAAAGGAGAAAAACACACATTTAATTAAATACATATGAAGAATTTATGTGGATGCAAATTCTAAAAAAAAAAAAAAAAAAGGACAAATAGGGTTTTATTCCAGCTAAAGATTGGAATGGGGGAGGGGGGAATGGCACTTTAAGGAAAGAGATGGGGATTCAGATGATAAGGACAGGGTGACTCGTGACAAAAGCCAGATGCTCTGTAACTAGATGTTTACCCTGTCATGCAGATAGTTTTTTCTGAAAGGAAGGTTGTTTCTAGACATAATCTTAAATATGACTTATTTCTTCAATTTTTATTCTTTTATGTATTAAAGGGGTTGGTATAAGTCTCTTGACCTTGGCTCAAAATTCACATGCTAAAGCAACATTATTTGGAAAACTATTTTGGGAGGCCTGCCTGAACATTTTGGGGAAGCATATCTTTTATGTCCCAGTCCAAGGGGTTTTCTTGTATTAGCCCTACCTTTAGGTGTCTATTGAGATTTTTATTAGTATACCAATATAGAATTAATTTTAATCAATGTTTTTGAACATTGGATAAACATATCTTTTTGTAGATGACAAAATTAAATACATACTGCAGAAATGTACAAAGTCAGTCTTTATATTATAGTCCTCATTATGGTCCTCTGGGAACTAACACTTTTTCAAGAGATCCACGAGATGAAATGTATTATCATGAACAATAGTATTATTTGTTGTTGTTACGCTGATCTTTAGACTGATGTGGTAAAAACAATTTGTAGACAGAAATTTCTTGATAGGAATAAAGGTATCAACCCTCAGTTGAACTTGCATAGTCTTTGCTGCCACACACTCAGAGTTAAAAAAAGTCAACCACCCTGAAAGTTAAAAAAAGCCAGTTTCATTTAAGAAGGTCAAGATGAAGCTATATAGCTATTACTATTCTCTTTAATCTTCACATTTGGTCATATTTTAAATAACTTAATATTTAAGTTAGTTCTTGTTAGTTAGGTCTTGTTAGTTCTTTAAAAATGTTTTATATTCTATTTTTGGTACTAAGACACTTAGTGTGTTCCAAGCAGGCCACGAAGAAGGCAGTAAAAGTAAGGGAAATAATATGCTTTATAACAATCTTTTCAAGGGGGTGTCAAAATTTTTAATAAATAATAAAAATTTCAATAATATTTTAATAAATATAAATATTTCAATAAATGTTCTTATTTTTAATAAAGCATTTCTACAAATCAAAGTATAGTAACTTCTCTAAGAAATGTTTATGGGATTGCTTGAGTAATACAAAAAGGTGCTACATTGTTCTCATAATACACTAGCTGGTCATTCATACATTGATCCTTGATTTTCTTCAAAATAAACAAAGTGAATCTGTCACCTAGAAAATATGAACTTTGCCAACTGACATATCTAACTACTTAAATATTCTTCTGACATGTGGTAACAATATTAACGATGGTGACTTCTTGAAGGTACCAACATCCTTATCTATTTACTGTCATTGCAAATTTAATTTTTGAAATAAAGCACTTTTTTGATAAATAGAATAGTAGTAAAGAAAATTCATACATTGTAAGAAAATATTTAAAATATAAATTTATTAACAAATACAGAAGTATTCTTATTATTTTTTAAAATAGCACATTTCTATGTGTAAAGCAGGCATCTAAATAAATTGGTGATATATCAACTGATTTTCTAAACAAAAATTTGATTAGTAGTTTTGACTTCTTTAAAGAAAATACTAGGTAGGTTCTAGATGAGAAATGAATCAATCTAGCAAAGATAACATAATTATAGCAAATATCTTAATAGAAAATCTCAATTGATACCTATGCTTAAGATCTATTTTGCTTTTAAATGTTTTTTTCAATTTGGCAACTGAAAATAACCTTCATGCCTTTCTTGTTATTTATTTAAAATAGTCTTACTTAAAATGGTCTTGTTAGTTCTTTAAAAATGTTTTATATTCTACTTTTGATACTAAGACACTTAGTGTGTTCCAAGCAGGCCATGAAGAAGACAGTAAATCTAAGGGAAATAATATATCTTAAAACAATCTTTTCAAGGGATGTCAAGATTTTTAGTAAAATTTCCATAGTAACAGGAGCCTTGTATAGTTAAATCTGTTTGTATTCATACCTTCCTCTTAATAGTTTCAAGTGAAATATGTCAACAGTGATACCACTATGTTATTTGAATTTCACACCTACTCTATGTTTGATGTCTATGTGTTTTAAAAATAGACATGATAATTATATTCACTAGGAATGTGTAAACAAGTAACTGAGCCTAATGTTCCCAAGTTTCAAACTCAGGTAGGTGATTTTTGAAAAAAAAAAATAAATATATAGTTTTATTCCTTGAGGAAAAAATTCTGAATAACTACCAAAACAAATGTATTCATAGTACTAAAAAAAGCAGAATAATATAAAACAAAAATTGAATAATACATACACCTCAGTCCTATAGAAAAATCAATTTATTTATTATATAGCATGTAGTAATCATTGCATTAGGTGGTAAATTGGATATTGTGAAAGGATATAAAATACAAATATGTCACAGCTTAGACTCACTAAATTTATAACTTTTTGAAAAAGAAGATGATTTCTGAATCCTGTGTATAACAATAATTAGGTGCCAATGTAAATGTTATAGGGAAAGAAACCCATTAATATGTGTTGAAATGTTAAGGAAGTAGTTTTAACCTATAAGAAATATGATTTTTTAATAATATAGGAGACTTTATATGAAATTTGTAAATACCAGTTTTCAAATTTAAAATTTTATTGAAGTGATTTTGAATTATAACATAGATTTCTGATATACATCATTATAAACCTATATCTGTATTATATCGCATTCACTACCAACAGTCTAATTCCTTCAATCACCATACAATTGACCCCTTTTTGACTTACCCACTTTTTTCACATTTCCTATTGTAATCAAATCAAATATATCAGATTTTCTTTATTTAGTTGATTCATTTTTTTCTCCATGTGACATAAATGAGTGAAATTATATGTTGCTTTTTTCCATCTTCCTGATTTCTCTAAGCATAATATCCTCTAGATTTACCCATGTTGTGGCAAATGGCAGGAACTAATCTTTTTCTATAGCTGAGCTGAGAAGTACTATGTTCTGTTGCATATACCAACTCTTCTTTATTTATGGGTCCTTAGGTTGCATTCAGTTTAAATCTGAATATTTAAATCTGAATATTTGGCAGATGATCTTGGGTAATTTCTTATGTTATAATCAACTACAAAAGTGAGACGGAAGAAGAATTAGTAGAAATTTGGAATGCTAGAGATGATCAACTTTCTGATACTGACTTAGAAAATATTACAGGAAACTATAGACTGGGGAAAAGGAGTTGTTTATAGAAACTTCCTGGCTTGCAAGTAAGGAAGAAGGAGTCTCTTTCCTACAACTGCAGTATGCTGAATTCTGTCATTGACCCAAATGAAGGGGAAATGAATTCCCCACCCTCACCCTCCTCACCACCCAAACCTCCATGAAGGAATATTAATAGACCTGCCTGTCCCTGAATTTCTGCAATTTAAGATCTATGTCTGATTTCTGGCCAATGGAAATATAATGTGATTAATTTGAATTGCTTAACCTACTGTTTGATGTAACTTGTTAAGGACAACAGTATAAAACAATCACTTTCCCTGCCCTAAACCTACTTAATGGAATGAGATGATGATTTCATGAGACCAGTCTTTGCTGCAGAAATTCTTACTAGCACATAATGAACTTTTCTTTTTTCATTATGCAGATTTATGCCCATGTTCCAAGGTATCAATAGTTAAATATACCACTCCAATAATCCATGTGCTTCAATACACATTACCATTTAACAAAATCTGCCATTCTTGTCTTTCAAAATGACTTTATTCATTGCTGGATAATTCAGTGATCCACGTAGCCAATTTTCACACTGCAGTCTTTGCCTTTGATGACTCGGCTAAAAGTAGAAAACATGTGTTCTGACGGTTTGGTATTTAGTTTTTCTCCTAAAACATCTTGCATAAATTCTGAACTTTACATTACAAGGTTTGTTATCTTGTCAAATATAAAGTACTTGTTTGGTTAAGCATAATAGAAACTTGAACAGTTTCTATCTTTTATAAAAAAATACCAAAATTCCAAGTATATCACTTCACTTGCACTTGTCAATCTTTGAAAAGATTTTCTTCCCTAAAAATTTTCAACAATATAATAGTCATAATTATTGTGAAAAAAACTTATTGTTATTTATGTTATAAACATGGAAGAGGAAGAGATGACTTTATTTTAATATACTGGCAATAAAAGTTGCTATTATAGTATATATAAAAGTACAAAACAGATTAACATACATTTAAAAATATGAAATTCCTAGTTAAAAAAATTTTCCTCTCCATTAGCAAAATAAAAAAGCTTACCTTTATCTAAATAGAAATGTTACTTAAACATCATTTTTTAATATAGAGGAACTCACTGATAAGGTGTTCAATAACTCATCATTAATTTTAAATTTTGTGTCTAAGTCAAATCATGAAAATATAAACTGTTTTGGGATTGTGATATCTTTATTTTACATTGTCTATTTCCTTCTGATAAAAATGCATCACAAACACATATGTCAGTAACTTCATAAGTCAGTCACCTAGATGCTTTTTATTCTGTAATTTCCTATGTTCAAGAACATATAAATAACATTTGTGATTTATAACTTGAGTCTTCTGCTTATCTGCAATTAAGATTGTGCAAAGCACTACCTGTGAATACTATCACCTTGTATAATTTTGTTAGAGTGCAGTGCATGTATTTGAATTTAATGGCCTGATTGTTTACTGATATAATGTGCAAAATGCCATGGGAGGCAGAGTGTTAAAGAGCATGAACTTTAAAGAGCAATAAGACTAGATGCAGTGGGAGAACATATGAACAGAGATATTGACAGGGTATGTCTGATTGTGGTGGTAGTAAATATTTTATGTGGAAATTTTATTATTATTATTATTATTATTTTGAGTGAGACAATTGGAAGAAAAGGAAATTTCCCACTAGGTCTCTGGGTTCTTCATAGGTCTATTAACAGCAGATAGATTAATGGGAGAACATGAGCAAATTTAATTACTTCCATATGGAAAATCTATATGAAGTAAATGCAGCAAAATAAGCATTTATGTCCTGAAGTAAGGAATGGGATAGAGATCTGGGACTACAAGGAGACAAGAATATGAAGGAAAGGAAAACCCAAATGTTTTGTCATTAGATGCTTCCTCTGCTATATAGCTGTAAACGACAGCCTATGGAGTTGCTGCTGAGACTGGGGATCATGGTTTAAACCCGCCCCGGGCAACATAGCAAGACCTAGTCCCCCAAAAATATTTGGGTGTGGTGGCATGCACCTGTAGCCCCAGCTACCTGAGAAACTGAGACTAGGGTTTGCTTGAGTCCATGGTACCACAGTCAATGTGAACCTGAGGTTCTATGGGCAAAATAGCGAGACCTAGTCTTAAAAGGGGGGGGGGGGCATTTTTGGAGATAATGGGAAAATCTAGGTAATCCCTTCTTTTCCCTAATTTTCTTTCTTCTAAGTAGGTAGGGAGAAGAAGCAGAATAATGTTTACTTTTTTTTTCCCCTTTGGGATGTTTGTTAAATCTTTGGGTACTAAGAGTTATAATTAAGACCATCAGAAACCACAAAGATTTCAACCCTTATTTACTACATGTTTTCCAATCTACTGTTATGAATGCTCCATACCATTTTTTTTCATAGTAACCAAAATATTATGAAGTACAACCTTCATGAAATCCATAAAATATATTACTGTTATTCCCTGGGAATTCTTTACAAGGACTTGTATTGTTTGTGATAACAATACTTAGGGAATATTTTCTTCAGGCATTTTTAATACTTTTGGAGTCAAAATATCAAATTTTCAAATGTTAGTCTTTCTGTTTGGTAAAACACATTTTTGAATATGTACATTAGATTTTCTGTATTTTTCAGTGTAGTAATATTCTGGGATGTCATGCCAGTTTACACAAACTTGAGATTCATAGACTAAACCCTCGGTCAAATTTGTATTTCAGAAAAGTAAAAGTATTTTTTGGTATATTTCATGTAATATTTGTGACTTCTATAAAAATTATAAATAGGGATAAATCATAAACCACTGACTACTCTCCTGTTGATTTTTTAATGAATACTTAAAACTTTCAATACTTTCCCCATCCTGTAAATATAAGGTATTTAATTTTCATAACATGTAATTACTAAATTATCCCGTAAGATGATATGAATATGGTAAAAAATTAAAAAATATCATAGTATAGCTATTAACTCTTTGACATGACATACAAGTCATACAATAATCTACTTTATTTGGAGTTAAAATTCTAAAATATAAAATAATTGAACAACTTACATCTGGCAGATAAAAGTGTTGAAGCAGAAATAAGTCATCAAGATATGATATTTGTAGAGTTTATCTCTCATGAAACACTAAAATGAAGGACACTGAAGGAGTACAAGGTAATTTTAGACAAATGAAATGGAGATGGATTCAAATCAATCCACACATTAGTGTGCAGAGAACTATTTACACAAGTTTTCTGAAGCACTAAAGTCTAGCTATTACAGAACTAGAGCATAAAGCATGCCGAATAGAAAAAAAGAATCCAAATGGCAATGCAGTTTGAAGCTGATTTTCTGTTGAGAAAAATGTTTCAAAATAGACAAACCTCCAGCAAAACTCTCTAGGAATAAAAAACAAAAAAATTATAAATAGAATAAGAAATGAAGCAATGTTACAAAGGAGATTGCAGAGATACAAAGAATCATATGAGACAGCTAAGAATGTCTTTTTTTTCCATGAAAATTGGATAACCTAGAAGAACTAAATAATTTCTTAGAAGTATAATATATGAATAAAGAAGAAATAGAAAACATGAACAAACCAACTGCAATAGAAGTTGAAATAGTAATGAAAAGTCTTTAAAAAAAAAAAACAGGGCCAGATGATTTCACTAGCGGTTGCTAGCAAATTGTCATAGACAAAAACAAACAAACAAACAAACAAACAAACAAACAAACCTATCTTTCTCAAAGTCTTCCAAAAAATTGAGGATGAGAGAATGTTTCCAAACCAATTTAGGATACCAACATTATTCTGATACCAAAATCATAAAAGGATATCATAAAAATTGAAACCTTTAGACCAATATCCCTGTTGAACATAGATGCAAAAATTCTCAACCAAATCTAGCAAACTGAATGAATAATCAATTAGAGGATTATGCATCATGACCAGTGGAACTTTATTGCAGGGACACAAGGATGGTTCAGCGTCTTTTAATATTTCAGTGTAATTCACACATCAGCAAAAAGAGAGACAGAAATCGTATGATCATGCCACTAGACTCAGATAGAGCATTTGATCAGATTAAACAATTCATGATTTAAACTGTCAAAAATGTGGTTAGAAGAAACCTCAAAATTAAAGGTGTGTAAAACAAATGCACAAACATTAGCTGTTATTAGGCTTTCTAGTGAGTGATTAAAATTTAAACCAATAGTTATTTTTCTTTTCATCAACACAAACATTTGCTTCTAAATGACCTGAACAACTTTTTTTTAAGTGCTTTTTGAGTTGACTTTAATTTCACAATGCAAGTGTGTCATTTTCTTGGTTGTATTTAGATATTTTCCTCAGGAAATGGTTTGAAATATCTCCATCAGTTTTAAACTTTGCATTTGCTTCATCAGCTTGCAATTCCATGTCAGTAATAACCTTGTCTTCATGTCATATGAAAGAAGGAAAGAGCTATTAAAAAACTTGCTTATGTCCCAGAATTGCTGCATATGTGGAAAATTGCTTTACTGATTTATAGTAGGTTTCATATCAATTCAAGAAACTGTCATTAAAGGTTTAATGGTATTATTGATAACATGTATTTTGTGTTAAATGAAAAAATAAAAAAATATTTCTGAGTATATATGAAAATGTTGGTAGCTTTGTAAACTAAAGAAAGAGTCATCTTTGAAAATAATCAGCCAAAAATGAAATAAACATGTTAGGAAAGAAAATTTTGTAAGCAAAAGCATATGGTAAAAATATTTATTTTATAACTCTGGAATGGATATATATTTTTCTGGAAAAAAAAGTGTGAAATAAAATCACACTTAAGAAGGAAATACAAAATATATCTTACCTAGGAAATTGCTTTTCTAATTTGAATAAGAGAAAAATGAAACCCACCTTCTAAGGTAGTTACCCACAGTTATAAAACAATTAAATGATATAGATTTAAAAATACATAAAAAATCAGTCGTTGTGTCCCAAAACTTGATTCCTGCGTCGACAGGATAATGATGATTTTTCTTCATTACAAAGTTTGTCCACTGGTAGCACCTGGGAAAAAAAAGTTTACAAATGAATGTCATAGGTCTTTCCTGAAACAAAGCTATGTATGTCTTGTCAAATTTACTACTTGGCAACTATCAATACAGCAATTAATTCAAATAAGGATAACTTTGAAGCTGTAATTAGTAGGTGAAAATTTAATGATGAAAAAAATTTTATAATAGTAAAATGTCTCCTTTCAATTACATACCAAGTACAATGGGACAAATAGTAACTTTGAGACCCACCAGTGGTGCTTTGCATCAATAAAATTTCATGTCTCCTGATATAATATAGTGAAAATGATGCAGGAATTCTCTATCTTTCTGCCAAAATGCAGAACCTGATTCTAAAACAGAGGAATTGTCTCTCATGCTTAAATTGAGGAATACTAAATAACATGATTAATCTGTACATTTAGAAATTGTTGTTGGAGGAGGAAGAAAATGGCAGACAGATAGGATCCTTGAGTCACTGCTTTCTTTGAGATTAAGCTCCCAAAGGACAGATGTAGGTCTAAAATGGAGCTGGTAAAGTGAGAGTCAGGATTTCAGTGAGAAGGAGAGCTAGAAATGATGAGAAAGGGAAGGGAAGGTTGAAAATGGTAAGTTAGGAATGGTGAATGACTGGAAGTTACCACTGGAAAGGCTATTGACCCTTCCCCCACCATCTCCCCATGTGAAGGCATCGACCTCAAAGGACAAAACATAGTTAACGTGAGAATATATTCTGTTCCAATGTTCAATAAGAGAGACCCAATTGATCAGAGACTGGGTTCAGCAGTAAATGGATATATACAGTTGTCCTTGGGTCCCTAGGAGTGTCTGTGACTGTCTTTGAGAGCCCAAGAGCTTACCCTACCTCCCAGCTGACACAGAACTGAGTTTACTGAGAGGTTACAGGAGGTCACACAAAGTCATTCTGTTTGATGGAATGTTAAGGCTTCCACAGGAAATACTGCATACATTGAAGTTATGACAGGAGCTTCCAAACCACTGGCTTCCCAGAGACTGGGGGAATTCCTACAACTTCCCCCCAGGCAGTGTACGATCATTAGCCTATGTTCATGTATAAATTATAAGAACACGTTCTTGTCTTGTCCTATTGTCTGGGAAAGCATGTCATTTTTCTGAGGAAAGCACGTATAGACTTTTTGACATGAGACGTGAACACTTCAGAAGTATTGAGGTTATAAAACAACACCCCCTTCCTCTGGGACCTCTGAACAGATAGTGTCCAGAGTGTGCAGTCAGAAATTACAGGTAACTCAAGGAAAAGGAGTCTGAGAACCTAGGACTGGTGGTTGGTAAAGAGTGCTAACTCATGGATGATTAGACAGAGCAGGTTGGACCATAAACTAGATGAATTATTACTCAGGTATAAAAAAGATAAGATCTCACTATTTGTGACAACATGGATCCAACTGTAGGTAATTATACTAAGCAAAATAAGTCAGGAGGAGGAAGGGGAATTCTAGATGATTCCATCAGTACACACAATATAGAGAAACAAAGGGAAGGAACTGATAAAAATCAAACCTCTGGATCTGAGAGCAGAACTGTGGTGTTCAATAAGGGGCCACTGGATTATGGTAGAGAATTTTTGGTACTTTGGTAATAGGCACAGTATGGGAACACGCATTTAAAAAATTGCGAGCATAGATCATAAAACAGCGATGAAAACTAAGATTTCCTTAATTAAAAATAAGTTAAGATTTTAGTCATAGCTAATTATTTATGAGGAAATTGATCAGATATGTGAAGCAAGGAGAGATAAAAGCCTAATTGTATCTAGAGATCAAGCCCCCTCCCCAAATTATCATCAGGTGACTGATGATAATCTACTTTTGGAGCACAGAAGAGCTATACTAAGTTGTGAAATTTATATATAAATAAATTAAATTTTTTTTAAAAGTTATTCTGAGAAAACCTGGACTCCATGTCCATGAGGTATCCAAAATCTATAAATCCTACCACAATAAAAATAATATTAAGATCATTAATTATAAAAAAGTTAAGAAATTGTTCTAAATAGGTGAGTATAAAAAAAGACAACTACGTTTAATATGCAACACTGTATGAGATTTTAGAGTGGAGAAAAAGGTCAAAACAGACAATTCTGCAACATGTGAAAATTTAATATGTACTATGGGTAGGTTACTGACTTTGTTTCCAAGTTACATATTTTGATTTTGCTAATTGCGTTGTGCTACGTAAGGAGAACGCCACCATTCTTAAGGCATAAAGGTTTTTATGGTAAAGTGATCTAATCTCTCCAGGATGTTTTTAGTTTTTTTAGTAATATCTTTCTTAGTGGAAATATAGTTACTGTAATTATGTCTATAAAATATTTTCCTACGTTCATGTATATATACTACCCATACATGTATGTATGTAGATATTAACCTCACATTCCCACATCCCTAATTTTCTTTCAGGCTAGTATGTTCCTTGCTATAGTCATATAAATAATATTTTTTATATTATGTGTGCATTTCCTTCAAAAGCTACTCATATGACTGGTTGACTTTGCATTTATATTGTGTACCTGGAGTACTCAGTATTTACAGTTAATTAGACTCATCTAGAAACCTATTAAAGTGAAAATTTTTATTTGGAAGATCTGATTTGGATCTTGGTTTCCTCATATTTCAAAATTCTCAGTTGATGTCCTATATCTGTATACACATTTCCTTCCTCTGTTACTTTGCCTGAACTTATTTGCTCCCTCCGATAAATCCTCTCTCTATCCCAGTAAGGAGTTTCATGAGGAGGTCCAACAGATCACAATGAGGCACTACTAGATTTATCTTAGAAAAGATTAGCTACAGTGTACTGTCCTTTTGAATAAATTTTGATGAGGAAATAGATTCAAATGAAATTTGGAATTTAATCTGATGAATAGAATGGTGACAAAGTTTGGAAAATAATTTTGGCTAACACAGAGACTGCAGTAATAACATGTTTGCAAGCATTTCTCAGAGCATGTGACCCAGGATAATGCATGTCAACAGCCAGAATCTAAATTTCTTGCTTTTGAAAAGTTTTTTAGAATTCCACATCTCAAGGAAAAGTGAAACACATCTCAAATTTCTGAGATTTGCCTACATGGAACAACTGCAAGAAAAAATTTTATCCAAAAATTACCCTTTCTAAATTTTATGTTCTTTGTATTTTAATCACTCTTGTTCAACTCTAAAGATTTTTTAATTTTATTATTTCATCACTTAAAAATTTTTTTAATGGAGGTACGCTGGTTTATCACACAATACATGATTTTCGGAATAGGTTCACACCTTCCCAAAGGTATGTCACCTTTCCACCCCTCCACCCAAATATCCATAATCCTTTGTTCTGAGGCCATCGAGTCCTTTTCCTCCCACCCCATTTTCCTTACTAGTAGCTTGAATTCTACACCTCTGTTTATAGCTTGTATTTTGGTTTGGTTTTATCTTTTATTTTTGTAAGACCCCTTTTCTGTAGATTCTATGATTGTGCATTTAGAAAATCCAAAAGAATCTTCAAATTACTAGAGTAATAAGCTGGTTTAGCGAGTTCATTATATATTTATGTGCAAAACCAAAGGTAAATGAAATAAAAATCTTACTGATCACACCATTCCTTGGCTTATGACTATTCTGTTTGGCACAGAGAAAAATCAGCTCCTGAGATATGTGTGCCCGTAACATCCCTACTGTAAGCTCGAATTTACCCAATTAAGCCTCTACTTTTGCCTACATTCCTGTACTTGTCAAGCACTCCTTTTCCTTCTCTTATAAACAAAACCTTTCATCTTTAACATTTTTTCTTATATTGTGGTTCCCATCTCTCACCACCATATTACCTATGACCACTCACCATATTTCCTTGTGTTCATCCCTTCCTTATTCCACCGAACCCCCTCCTCTATTCCAAATGCTTCACTTCTATATTCAGCTTGTTAAGTTTAGACTGTTTCTTGTCCTTTTGGTTGGTTTCTCTATATTCCACCACAGTGAGCCCACTCGGTGTTTTTCTTTTTCTTATGACTAATTTCACCTAGCAATGTCACTCCCAACTCCATTGGTGTGACTGCAAATGGCATGAGCTTGTGTATAATTTTTATTATCTAAGTATATAAGGTTCTTTATTTATTTCCTTTTCTCTGTAACTTACATAAAAATAGTGAATCCCAAGTTGTCACGTAAGTTTTCTGGTTGAACTGGCAAGGGCAGATCTGTGTCCAGTACTATGGCATACAAAAGGCAAAAACTGAATACAAAATAAAGATCTTTGCCACTGCATGGATATTCTAGCGATGTTTGTTTTGCATTATGGGCATCTGGGCCACTCAACTAGTTAGTGCTCTAGTGTCTTGTCGTCCTCATAATGTCTTTGATGGACAGAAAATAACTGAGTTCTACACCGCTCTTCAGGTTTTCTTTTCTTGCCTTGCGCATTTGTAAATATATTTACAACATAATTTCATCTATTATTTATGTGACTTTTCAAATTTCCATTCAGCACAAGCAATATCATGAACATATCTATATTTTGTCACGATATTATTTGATATATTATTCAATTGCTCTTTTTTTTTGACAAGGCACAGATATTTTCTTCTGAATTCCTTCTAATAACAAAGAGGTTTATATCATGATTCCAATAACATTTGAGGTAAATATGTCTTGATATGATGTTTGAATAAAATGATGTTTGAATAAAACTACTACTAGATCTTAAAAGCAATATACGATACCATTCTTATTAAAATGAGAATTCAAAGTATTTTTGCAACTAGTAAATTGCCTGATGATTTTAGAAGAGCAAATTTTTAAGTCACATTAATTTTTAGATATTTCATCATATGTTTTTATTATTAAATTTTTCTCATGGATTTATTATGGTATATGAAGTTTAATGAATAGATACATGGTTCCAGTTTAGAAGAATACAAAACAATATTTTCCTCAATACAAAAGAATTTCTGAACCTGATTTTTTTCAATATCAGTTTTTTGTCTTGTGTATGTCTCATGTCTCATCTGGAGAAGAACAAAAATTACTGGTATGATTTTAAAGATATTTATTTGGGTAAAGAATAGGGAAAAGTGAATGTCAAAAAGAATGGAAACATAATAAATACAAGCTGATGATAGGGTAAAAGAGAATGAGATGGCATATTTGACTACATATTAAGCTAGAAGTAATAAATATAAAATAACTAAAATAACTTGAAATCTGATACTTTACTCCTGGTTCTTCTGACACCTACATTTGCCAGTGAAATTTCCAGAGCTCTGGAGAAGATACAAACCTGACTCCATCCATGCACCTTGTGATATGAGATATAAGGAATTACATTCACTCATCACTTTAGAGAATGAATGTCTTTTGTCAGAATATCATCTTTTGTAAAAAATTCTCATAAAAGTTGACAGTACAGTTGAAATAATTTAGAACAGAAAGGAAGAGACATGTAACAAGCAAACTTGAAAAAGTCACAATGAAAAGAGAGACAGATAAGTTAGAAGGATAGAAGTTTTTAACTATTAATAATAAAAAAAGCATGTTCAGGGGAGGAATCAATTGACCTTAAGAGATAAGTGACTTGAAAGAGAAAATCATGTCTTTAGCAAAAGAACATAAATTTCTCTTGACACTTCCTGAACCTAACTATCCAATTTCTCTTTCATCTTTCACAGAAAAAAGGCTACTCAAAAATATTGCAGCATGCTGCATTTTAGAATTTCAACATTTTTGTGTTTGAAAATTTGTGCACAGTATTCAAAGAAAATATAGCATCTTTATATTCTACAGCCAGTTCTTTTTAAATTTATTTTCTATTAATGTATTTTATTTACATATATATAAAACACACACATATATATAAAACATATATATGTATATATATATATATATATATATATATAACATCACTGCTTTCTTTGGGGTTCTCCCTCCACCCTACTACCTGTGAACCTTCATTTCGATCTTCTTGTGCAGCTTTCTTCCCTGATGTCTCCTTCCCTCCACCCCCTTTTAGATTTTTTGACTTTTTCCTAGTCTTTTGTTTGCTATTCCTGTATCCCATCTATAAGTGAGATCATATGGTTTCTGTCTTTTTCTTTTTGACTTATTTCTGCTACCTAATGGATACAAAAATACTAATTCAAAAGAACACTAATTCAAAAGGACTTGTACTTGCAAGTATATTGCAATTGCCAGGATATGGAAACAATCTTAATATGCCCCCAAACCAATGAATGCTTGAAAAAGATGCGTTATATTTACACAATGAAATATTATTCTGCAATCAAAACTGACAAATATAAGGCAATTGTGATAACATGGATGAACCTAAAGGGAATCAACAGCTAGTTCTTTCCTTACTCGCTAGTTCCCCTACCCCTCTATTTCTTCTGTATTTTTCAAGATATAATCTTGTTGAGGGAAGATTGAGGGGAGAATGGAAGGTGATAAATGTTAGTATGATTTAAAGAGTTATTTGAATTAAAAGCTTATATAGTACCTGTATGGTAAGGATTCAATAGATTTTCTTCTTTCATTTTTCTAGTTAAGTCTTGTCAAAGGAAATTGTTTTGTTTCTATTCCTGTTAATGACTCAACTACTTCTAAACTACAAGTTGAGATACACCTGGTATGTTTTAGTCTGAATGAGATTCACAAATATACTCACACATTTTCTTTTAAGTTGTTAATTTTAATTTTGTAACTTTTGTACAATATTGGTCACATTTGTATGGTTGTCATTACCCTTAGGTTTGACCTCCCTTCCATATTGTATCTCTTATCCCCCATCCTACTTTCGTAATCCTCCATAATATTACCAGACTTTAACAGGATTTCTCCCTAATTATGTGTTTCTAACCCCATTTTGAACATATCGGGAACCAATCCATTTTTGGTCTAACTACTTCCTCTCCTAGAGTTCCCTCTCCACTTCTTATTGGGTGGGCATTTTAATAAGTTGTGGAACTAGTCTGGTGAAAAGAAAGTGATTTCTTACATATAAACAGTTAATGTGCAGAATTTTCTTTCCTTCAAAATGAATTCAGTACAAAATTAAATTTTGCTTGTAATTTTTTTCTTCCAGTTTTTCTCCTTTTGGACATTTACAGCTTCCCAATAGTTACCTTAAATTGATATACATACCTTAGTAGTCAGTAAACCATTTGAGCTATATACTAATTTTGAGCTATATACTAATTGAGCTATATACTATATACTAATTTGAGCTATTTGAGCTATATACTAATTTTAGCATTCTTTTAATTCTAACAGTTTTCTAAGTTGTTTATTAATTTACATATCATAAACTTCAGGTGTTGTAGGTGTACAATTCAATGACTTCAGTAATTAGCAATGAAAGTCTCATATCCCAAGAAATACATTTGCCTGCAGCAACTACAAATAGAAGTTATGCTCTACATTTCAGGTATCATGAAAGTGACCTCATATCTATAAATACAGTGAATCCGACTACCATCCTCAACATGGGAATATCACTCCCTGACTTTATAAAAATTACCTTTTCTTAATAGTTTATATGAAGAAAAGCACATAATCATGTTCTTCATATGTCACTTTTTTACTTAGTATCATGTTTTTGATGTTCTTCCAGATTGTTGCATGTATTAGTATTTCATTCTTTTAATACAGCAAAAGCCAAGAAGACAGGAAAAATGCAGAGGCAATGACAGCAAATTCCAAAGGGTATTAACCAGACACTCCCTAGATTAAGGGGAGAGAAGAATAAAAAGACATTTTCAAACAGGGTATATAAGAAGAAAATCAAAAACTCTAAGCAAGGGAAACAAGAGGTGATCTTAGGTACTTTAGCATTAGTCAATCACAGCAAGACTGATAGTGCTTTAGAATCGTTAGCAGAAGGTGTGTGTGTATTTCCTGAGACAGGACTCCATTTTGGTTTCCTTGCCCCTTCCTGGTTCCCTGGGCCTGGGCCTGCCACTAATCCATTCTTCTAAAATTCCATAAGGAACAAGCTCTTGACCTTAATATGACTCATCAAAGGAGCCTGTCATCTTATTGCTGATCTTTTCTTTTTCTAAGCAGTTGTTTCTTTTGCACATCTCCTCTCATTCCTTTGGTAATTTTCACTTCATATATTTAATGCATCGTTTACATGGTGCTGATACCCAGTGTCCTATTTCCAACTGACATTTTCTCTTGGATTCAGATAAACTAATGTTTCATGTAGATATTTATTTTTGCTTTTTGCCATTTCTGTGGCATATTGTGCATCTTAGTTGTCTGAACAGTGTCTGAAACTTGGTAGCTTTAAGTAAGTATATGATTGTATTCTTTGGCCACTGAAGTGAAGACTTTCAAGTGTATGAAATCACTTCAACAGTATTATGTGGTTATTGGGAGAGAAAATACGAGTGTGTAGAAGTAGGGCTATTGGTTAGAACTGATTTTAGTTTTTGCAATTTACCTGTTACAAAGAAAGAAATCTCAAAATACCTGATGTTTCTACTTTTAGTGAGTAGGTGAAGCCATCATTAGAGACTGGGGACAGAATAAGTGAGATGATGTTTGTAGTTCAGAAGAATTTTATATTGTTTGAATTCCTACTTGATGACAAAAAAGTCTTTAAAGAATGGTAACATGCACATCGAACTCAAGGGGAAGGGTTGTCAGCTATAAATAAAAACCCAGTAAAATTGAGAATTTTTTTAAGTTTTACTAGACTACTGCTTTTATTTGAATAGTGTGCATCTTATGTCAATTTACTTCTGTGATTCAGTGAAACACTTTTAAATAGATATTACACAAAAATACAGTTTTTTAGGAAAACTATAACAAATATTGATAATATGAGAAGCTAATTTATATAAAACAAATTAATTTATAAATAAAAGTAATGCATTTTAAAAGAGATGAAATGTGCATACAAAAATAATGCCTTTTGTTCTCAGGGTGTTATTAAATAAACTTGTATTTAATGGACACACAGATATTATAAAAAACATAAGCACCCACTCATTCACCCATCCATTGTATATGTGTGTGTGTATACATATGCATATTCAGACATTATATATATATATATATATATATATATATATAGTTTGACATTTTTTTAAAGTTGGATTGAGAAGTAACAAATTATTATATACATTTAAACTATACAGGACAATGGTTTGCATTACAGTTTTTGTGAAGTGATTACCATGACAGATTCAGCTAAAATCCATCTTCTCATAGAGATACAAGAACAAGAAAATAAAAAGGAATTTTTTGTTGTTTACTATCTTAATTACTTTCCTATGTACCATACAGCAGTCTTAAATATGGTTATGTTGTACATTACATTGCCACTACTAATTGACTTACAACTGGTGTTTGCATCTTTTGATCAACTTCCTGCAGTTCCCCCCTCCCATCTCACTTCTGCTAATAGACACCTCTTATCTATGTGTTGTGTTTATTTTTTAAATTCCACGGGTAATTAGATCATACAGTTTTTCTGTATATAACAGTATGATGATTTTAAGTTCTATTTACATTGTTCCAAATGGTAGACTTTTCTCTATGACTAAATAATATCCTATTGCATATATATGAGTGCACACACATATTGTTTCTGTATTCTTTAGGTAATTTCCTAGGAGTGGAATTGTTAGGTTATTAATGCCACATATGACTGAATATTCTTAATATAAAGTAGCTAATCAGCTAACAGATATCTGAGATACTTTTATTTTTATGTAATGAATAATACAATGCCCACAAATACCCAGTTTTCTTTTCTTTATGGCGCTACAGTGAAGACTGTATATTGCTACCTTTTGAAAGTAAGTTGCTGACAGGTAATTATTTCCAGTGGACCATGAGAACAGACAGGCTTTTCCTTCTGAAATAAAAAATTTGTTTCATCTTTGCTGCAGTGATCTAGGTGACATCATAGTCCATGTTTTTGTTTGAAAAATAAGACAACTATTATAGGTTCCTGTTTGACTTTGTGGGGTAAAGTCTCATAAGAATGTACTGGATGGGTAAATAAATGCACACGTGTATATTTGTTCACATATCTGACTGTGACTTGAAATTTCTCAGAACCTAAACTGACAGATATTTTATAGGTTCTACTTATATATTAGCTGAGCAATATAGTACTTAATCTTTTACTTCCTTTTAATTTAACCAAACACTTTTCTCTCCAAATTTTATCTCATTTTCCTTCATATTGAAATTATTTAAATTGATCCTTTGTGAATTAATTACATCTCATAATATTTTATTTTTTTAAGTTCTCTTGGGATAAATGCTCTGTCCTATCTTTTAATTTCTTAACATTTTCATATTTTAAAATATCAATCATATAAAAACACAACATAGAGTAATATATTTTCAGATTTTCCCCATTTTGGACAGATCTAAAATATTTATATTGATACTACAGTAAAAATGCTTTGTCATTCATAATAAAATATGATGAAATATTTTACAACATAGAGTAATATATTTTCAGATTTTCCCCATTTTGGACAGATCTAAAATATTTATATTGATATTACAGTAAAAATGCTTTGTCATTCATAATAAAATATGATGAAATATTTTACTAGTTTATTCATAATATAAAAAGAAAAAATCTTGCAGCTAACTAATGGGTTAAAAGAATAACACATTCTAAAGTTTTTGAAATGAAGTTGGGATATAGCTTGAGAAAAGATTTCAAAGTAAGAATATGTTCCAATAACATTGTAAAAATTTTAAGTCAATTACCTGCAAAAAAAAAAAACATGTTTGACAATTTAGGAATATCAAGTCAGGAAATATGCAATTGTTTTCAATTTCATCTCTCATAACCATATATACTCAATTATATTGCTTCCCATTATAGAAGAAAATTAGCTTCAGAAAACTGGCATATTTGCAGTGCAAGCTATCATAATTAGGACTGCAACTTTTAATTTCTTAGTGTCTAAACTTTGATTTACTGTTGGTGCTGGATTATTTTAGGCATATCTTTTGAACAAATATTTTTAATAATTCATGAGTCTCTGAATTGTATTCATGCTTAATCAGGGAGAAGTCACTGATAGTAGTATTCATAAAAACATGAAAAAAATAAAGCAGAAAAATATTTTTAAATTCTAGGACAATTTGAAAAATCTTTTCCATCCTATATTTTCAGTTACTTTGGTGATTTTTCTCCCATAAATTTTCCTACTAAGTTAAAATTTCATCTCAACTTTGCCAGAAAGATTATTATATTAGAAGATATTTAAAATCAGAGAAATTAAGAATAAAAAACATGGTATAGCAGAATGTGTGGGGAGGAAGATGAATAGTTGGTGAATGTTTATTAAACAATATCTTAACTCCAATATCACCACATTGTCTAATTGAATATTTTTAATGATGGTAAAGAATAGTTAGCAAGATATTGATGCATAAAATACTTTAGTTCATAGTTTAAATCTGGTTTGATAGAGGATGAGGAAACAAGAAAACAGATAATAAATAAAGCAATAACTGGTAAGGTCAGAATAATATGTAAGAAAATAGTGTCCAGTGGAGAGAGAAATCATTGTGAAATGAACTGAACTTGTTTATTTATGCCATTTTCTTAAAGTTGATGGCAAGATCTACCCTCCATAAATAATTTTAATCATGTATTTAGTGTCAGCTATAAAGTAGTCTTTTATTTTTGAGTCAAAATATTTGATACTTATATTTATGGAAACTTCTATAAAAGACACAATATATGCACATGGTAAATAGATGATATTTGAATTAAGATACATTCACCTTTCCTAACAATAAATCTAAAAGTACTTAGCTTTACACTATAATTAAATTTATGAAGTATTCCTTTCTGAATAAAGTAATCAATTGAACTAATTAGTACACTTTATTTTATTTAAGAGTTGTTATAATAAAGGTCACCTGAGCTAGCTTAAATTTTTGCTAATTAAACTAAATTTAATAGTTTCTTATCATTTGGATATAACACGGTTATAAAGTCAGGTGCAAATATCAAATTCTCAAAGAGTGAAAATTAGATATCTGAAACATAAATATTTTATATAAAAATGAAAATCTGTGATTTTCTTTGCTTCTTTCTGAAAATATATAATCATTACTGAATATTTATAGTTTCTAATGCACTGGAAAATGCATCTTGGATTTTAATATTCTGCTAAATTCATGCTGTAACAGTGATGTATTCTCCTTAGTTTAATTGAGGTACCTGACTTACAACACTGTATATGATTCAGAAGTAAAGGATAACACCTCTTTGGAGCTATGTTACCTCACCAGACATACCACCAGCCACTATTGTCCTCTACTATTGTTTGTTGGACCCCCTCCCCCTTCTGATACCATAATTTCCACAGTTAGACTTTCAGGATTTGTTACTCATTTGGTTCAGTCTGGTCCTTTATTTTGTTTCCCTGCATTACACAAATAAGTGAATTTATCTGGTATCTGTCTTTCACCTTCAACATATTTTGGTTAGCATAGTCTTCTTCAGTCCCATCCATGTTACCATGAATGGCAAGAGTTCATTACATATATAATTCTAACTAGTATTCCACTGTGTATATAGATTACATCTTCCTAAGCCACTCATTTATCCTTGGGCACTTTGGTTGCTTCCATAATTTAGCTTTTGTAAATAATGTTGTAATATTTCATATTCCAATTTAGTTTGCAGAATACAAACTACTGCTGTTTTGTTGCTAAAAACAGAATAATAAAACTATCACCCTCTGATTGGGTGCTGGTTATTTGTTATTGTTGAGCTTTATGAGTTCTTCATATTCTAATCCCTTATCAGACCTATGGTATACAAATATCTTCTCCCATTTAGAAGGTTGTCATTTTATTTTATTATTATTTTTTTACTGTATATAAAACCCTTTTTATTTTAGGTCATTCCAATTGTTTCTTCTTGTATTTCTTTCTCTTGCTTATTTTTTTTTAACTGTCATTCAACCAACTTTGGCTTTTTATGTCCTTTTGCTCTTGCTTTTGGAGTTAAGTCACCAAAGTCATCTCTGTGGTTAATGTTCAGAGTTCATCACCTATGTTTTTGTTGTGGTTTTTGGGTCTTATATTCATGTCTTTATTTCATGCTTTGTTTTACTTTAAGTCTGACATTAAGTAATGATCTAGTTTCTTTCTTTATTTCAATGAGTTTGTCCAGTTTACACAGTATCGTATGCTAAAGAGGACTTCCTTTCTCCATTGTATAGTTTTGACTCCTTTGTCATAAATTAATTGTTCATATGGTGAACTTCTGGATTTTTTAATTCTAGTACAATTATTTGTATGTCTATTTTTTGTTCTCATATCACATTAGTTTGATGACTTTTGTAGTATATTTGAAGTCTGAGAATATCTGTCACCACACAATAGCAATGTTTTATGTATACTCATTTTATCACAGAGAATATTTAAAGCAGACATACTTATTGTTAAGATTTAATTAAATTTATTTTTACTGTCTCATCAAAGTTATTTTTTGTCACTCACAAAATATTCCTTTATTCATCAGTTTATTAAGTCATTTAACCAGCATTGGCTTTTTGTGTCCTTTAGTCAAGCAGACTATAGTTTATATTTTATTTCATCAGTCACTAATTGTGTTACTTTGGGTAATTCCCCAAAAGACTTAAAGCCTTTGTGAAATAAGGATAATTGCTACAAATTTTAAAAGGGGTAATTAGTAAATAAAGCTGTTCTTCACTTCAAGGACATTCTTAAGGGAAGGTAGTGTTTTGTTTTTTCTGAGAATAGATGACAGTGAAGAATAAAATTACTGTTAACATACTGAGGTGCCAGCAATAATTTGACCATTTCAAAGCAGCCAGAAATTTTACCTACCCTTGCTTTTAAAACATTAATCCAAATAATAATATTTGGCTAAATAAAATAACAACCTGAAACAGTAAAAAATACTTTGACCTCTGGGCTCACTAGAAGGGTATTAGATATTTTCAAATTACAGATCACACTCTGTAACCATTGGCATAGAGAACAGACATGGGGGATAATTGATGAAAGAAATGTAGGCAAATAACGTTTGTAAGAACTGTAAGAATTGCATTATTTTTATATATGTATGTATGTATATATTTGGAAATTATAAGGTAGCTTTTTATTGTATATTGCTTTGTCTTTTCAAATGGCTTTTCTAGACCATTTATATAACTAATTTACTTGAGAAAGCTTTATAAAACTGTTTCTGTCTTTTTTTATAATCACTCAGAATCTGCTTCACTGTTGACCATGTAATGATTAAGAAAACATTTACTAAGACTGGATTAGTTTGTAGCTCTTGCAAAGAATGAAAAAAATTTTAATAGAAATTGCAGTCTTAATGTAAGCTAACATTATTGTATTAAGATAGTCATATTATTTTTAAATTACTCTGAAACTGAGAACCTTTAACTTTAAGTACTAAAACAAAAGCTACTGTCATAGTAAGTAATTACTTTTCCATTTAATTAAAACGAGATAGCACAGAGCAAATGGCAGGTTTACAGAATAAGCAAAAATCTGGAAGGAAAATATCTTCTTGACCTTTTAACATATCATTTTAAATATCTCTCTACTTAGGGTTGTAAAATTTGCATGCTATATTTTGAGTCAGGCTTCCAAATGGTAAGAACATAACAGGAGATCCCACTATTGGTAGACATAGCATTTGTGGTAGAACAAAATTTGACAGTTTTTGATAGGGTGTGCCCCCCACTCCTGTTTAAGATTGCAGATTTCAAGGACAGGTAATGTTAAAATGGGGAAATGACCTTAGCTGGAATTTCCCTTCAGGGGGATGCAGGGGGAAGAAAGAAATGAAATAGTCAAGGTGAAACAGATTTCCTGGAAGGCAGGAAATCAGGGTATATAAAGGGTGTGCAAACAAAGAGAAGGATTCAATTTGATTGGATTGGATTGGATTGGGATTCCAATATGGAGAGGGAATAGAGAGGTTCAATGGAGGAGAGATGGGAATCTTCCATCTTGTAAAGATGTGAGCCATGTGAGCTTGGCCATGTGGCCACCGAGGGCCTGCAACCCTTGGCTGGCCCAGGCTGGCAGCATGTGTGCTGAATGCAGTTAAGGAGTTTGCAGATTTGAACTCCATGTTGGAGTTTGTTTTGCTGAGTTTAACTTGTGTCTGCGAGAGGCTGTGCAAAAGTTAGGCCTGAGAAGAAAGTGAAC
Source organism: Uropsilus gracilis (assembly GCA_004024945.1). NCBI lineage: Eukaryota > Metazoa > Chordata > Mammalia > Eulipotyphla > Talpidae > Uropsilus > Uropsilus gracilis. The sequence continues at coordinate 27,378 of PVHY01007865.1, read as the reverse complement.
TTTGCTGGTTTGACACCATGGAGTTCCTGCTACCTGAAGGTGACAAGGAGAAGACAGTGTAGAAGACAAGGAGGAGCAGTCAAAGGAACATGTCTTCAAGCGTCTGGAGATGGACTCTGTCTGGACATTGGTGAGACGATTAGGACTGAGAGACTGAGGATTTTGGGGCAATCTGGGAAAGGACTTTGGACAATACTGAGAAAGGGTTTGGACAATGTTGAAGTATTCTGAGTCTTACATGTTTCTTTTGTAATTATTAGGATAATTAGAAATCACTTTGTTAGAAATTAGTCTGCACTGCACTGATAGTCTTACATTGGTTTGGTATTTTGGTTGAGAAGGCTGGGGATGGTGGTAAGAACCCACGAGTCGAAAGTTTAAAATGTGTTTTAAAGTTTTTCTTTTTAGGTCTGACAGAGGGAAAGAAAGCAGAGAGAAGCTGGTAGCTGATGTTTGCATATCAATGGTAAAGGTGGTCAGTGAAAATGCTAATGAAGAGTGTGTAGCCTGCTTTGTAGAGAGTAGCAGGCAAATAAGAGTATCCAGTTAAGGTTAAAGGTAATTACAAAGGAACAGCTTGTAAACTGCTTCGGAGAGAGAAGCAGGCCTGTAAGCCCTTCGTGGTCACCCTGTTTCATTTTGTTTTACCAAAAATTATAAAAATGATGAACCATTTTCTTATCTTCACTGTATATATGGTTTTGTCCTAATTTTGTTGTTTATGACCTTGGACATGTCAGTTAGTTCATATGTATTTTAGTTGACTCCTTTATAACATAAGATGTTACAGTATATAATTAGTCAAGTTCATTATTTTTAATAAAACTATATATTTTAATCTATAACCATAGTGACTGAATTTATTACTTTATTATACATTGAATAACAACCTGCAATCTGCTAAAAAAAGATATGGACACTGATTCAAGTGTCCATATTAGACACTAATATCTCTATTAGAAGAGATTTATTCCTGGAAGATAATCTGAAAATAAGCAGACTGGCACTACAACCAGACTGGCACTACAACCAGACTGGTCTTCTAGTTTAGGGCATATATATATATATTTTTTAATATATTTATTTATATATATTTTTTATAAATTATAAATTTTTTATAAATTATAAATATATTTATATATTTATTTATATATATAAATATATATATATTTATATATTTTTTGATTCAAAGACCAGCATAGACTGTGCCAGAGGGAACTGAGAAGATTTATGCCTCTCTTAACAACAAGATTCAACATCTATTTATGATTAAAACTCTCAAAAATTGGGATAGAAAGAACATGATTATAATAAATGCGATAGATGACATTTGGTTTCTCAATGGTGAAAAATTAAGAGCTTTTAATCTAAGACCAATCATAGAACAAGAATGTCTAGTTTTACCAGTACCATTCAACATAATATTGAAAATTCTAGTTAAAGAATTTAAGCAAGAGAAAAGTCAAAATGAATCTTAATTGGAAAGATATAAAACTATTACTGGTTTCAGATGTTATGATAATACACATACACAATCTTAACTTCACTAAACAACTCAGAATAAATAAATTGGTATGGTAAGCTAGGTGGCTACAAATCAATTCACAAAAAATCAGTTGCACTCCTATGAAAAAATTCTATAAACTAGAATTAATTATCTAGGAGTAAACTTAAGTGGTGAAAAATATGTAGAATGAAAACCAAAAATCTTTGTTAGTAGAAATAGAAGTAGACACAAAGAAATTGAATGATATTCTCTGTTTATGAGTTGGAATAATTAAAATTGTTAAAATGCCCATATTACCCAAAGCAATATGCAGATTCAATGCAATCCCTATAGTTTTCAATGGCATCTTCAAAGAACTAGAACAAACATCACTAGAATTTCTATGGAACCACAATCACTCTGAATAGCCCAAACTATCCTAACTAAATAGAAAGAAGCATCACATTCTCTATCTTCAAACTATTTGATATAGCTACATTAACAAATATTGGAATAACAATTCACACTTATAAACCAGTAGATATCAATGCACATATTTGAGGACAGTTAATCTATGACAAAGGAGCTAAGAGTGTACATTGGAGAAAAGACACTTTAACATATGTTGGTATGAACTTTTGTCAGTTTTATGCAAAAGAATGAACTCAAAGTGAATTAAAGACTTAATGTAAGACCAAAGACCAAAAGTAAAAATGAGAACACATGGTTTCATGGATGTTTTTGGTGATTTGACTCCAACAGCAAAGAAAACAAAAGCAAAAATAAATAAGTGGGGTGATATCAAATTAAAAGGTATTTTGTACAGTGAGAGAATCATTGAAACCAATAAATGTCTTGTACAATGGAAGAAAATATTTGCACAGCATACACATGACAAGGGGCTAATATCTTGTCTTCCATGAACTCATACAACTCCATCGAACTCTACTCAAAAAATGGCAAAAGAATAAGCAGACTCTCCTCCAAAGAAGATGTAAAGATGGTTAAATGTACCTGAAAATGTGTTCATAATTACTTCTCGTGACATGAAAATAAAGCACAATGAGATACCATTTCAAAATTGTGAGAATGGTTCATATTAAAAAGACCAGCACTATTTACATTAGCCCAACAATATAAATAAGCAAAATACCACAACAAATAAGTGGATAAAAGGGTGTGGTATGTATACACAATGGAATAAGAGTCAACTATAAAAAAAATGAAATCTTGCTATCTGGGTCAACATTGATAGAACCAAAGGGTATAATGTTAAGCAAAATAAGCCAGAGGAGAAAGACAAATATTAGATTGTATCACTCATAAATTGATAAAGAGAAATAACAACGAAGAAAGGACTGGACAAAACAAAACGAACACTTAGAACTACATTAAAAAATTCAGTTTCTTTCTGTCTTGGAGATGGCAAAGACTGGAGTGATGCCTCAGAAAGGACTCTGAGTACTTGGAGGGGAGTTCTGCTCCCTGTTGGGGGCGGTGAAATATTGAACTCTTGTCTTTTTTTTTTTTTTTAACTAGATATGTCTGTTGAAATAAAACATTCTGTATGACAGAAAAAAAAAGAAATATGACTCTGAAATTGAGACTAAAAGGGTGGGAGTGGGTAGGGGGAGAGCAAAGTGGTGATAGAATCCCTTGTGCTCTGAAAATGGACTATGGGGGCTTTGGAAATGGGTGTGATGTGGTAACATTTACCCGAAGTACTGTGAAGTGCTAACTCTGTACCATATACAGTGCTATATAAATTGAAGATACTCAGTAAAAATAATAAAGAAGTAAATAAAATTAAAAATACAATAAATGAATTATTTTGATGACCTCTTTCTGGGGAATTTTTGGTAAGTGCTGCTTAATTCTATTTACATTTATTAGATGAATGAAGTTTTCTTAATCCAATGTAAAATGTACATATAACTGTTCATATTGACTTTCTTCATCCCCATTATAAAATGATGGTATAAATTCTGCAAGAGTCCTTATTTCATTTTCGATTTGACTGTTTATAGCCAACTTTGATTTGATTTTTTGTAAACACAGAATATACTTCAAAATAAATTCTTTGACACTTTTTGTCCAACATTGATAAAAATATAGAATTAGAACTTAATGTAGATGTTGTATGTGGTATCATAAATAACTAAGAAAATAAAACTCAGTGTAATCATCTCTTCATAAGGAAGGTTCTACTTTATTGGCTTTGGATGGTTGACAATAAGTCTAGCTCTCCCTCTAGATTATGTCAGTGGTGTTTTTAAGAAATCAAAATTATGGGAGCAATGAGAATAGCTTTAAAATAAGATTTCAGAACTGCTATGGGCTCCTTGATTCCTTCATACTGTTTTATGATTCCCAAATAAGCATGATAGAAATAGATGAGTGGTGGGCATAGGGAAGTTGCTTTCACTTCAATCTCTGTCTTTTTGTGTCTCTCTCCCTCATTTCCCCTATCTATCCTTCAGTAGTTGACCTCTGTTACAAGAGTTGGCTTATACTTGAGTACAAATGGCAACCTTTTTCCAGCACAAAGTGGGAGAATATTTTTTTTTAAAAGAAGTAATTCTTATTTTTTTATTTTTTTTTAATTTTTTAAAATTCATTTTATTGATTTGTCACAATTGTGCATTAATTGATCCCTCCTTCTCCCTCCATATCCCCCTCTGTATCCCCCCATCAGTCCCTCCTCCCATTTTTCTGCAAATTGTTGTTTGGTTAAGTTGATGTTTAGTTGTTGGTTGTTTGGCCTGTTGTTCTCTTCCGATATATGGTAACTGTGTGTGTGGTTTTTTTTTGTTGTTGTTGTTTATTTTTATTTATTTTTTTTTTACCCCGGGGCTTTCCCACTTCACTAACATTTGTTAACTATCCTGATCTTTTGTGCTCTTCACCTCCCTTGCCTTCTTCCCCCTCCTCCTCTCTCGCTCCATGGTTCAGTCCCATTGGTTGTTTTCATTTTTTATTTGTTTGTTTGATTTTCCCTATATCCCTCATATAAGTGGGACCATCCTGTACTTCTCTTTTTCTTTTTGGCTTATTTCTGCTAATATGAGTCTTTCTAGTTCCATCCAGGTTGCTGCAAATGACATGTGTTTGTCCTCCTTGATGGATGCGTAGTATTCCATCGTGTATATGTACCACATTATTTTAGCCAATCATCCGTTTGGGGGCATTTGGTTTGTTACCAGTTCTTTGCAACTGTAAACAGGGCTGCGATGAACATGCGTGTACATGTGTCCTTTTGAATTAATGTCTTCATGTTCTCTGGGTATATTCCTAGTAGTGGGATTGCTGGGTCAAATGGTAAGTCCACATTCAATTGTTTGAGGGTCCTCCACACAGTCTTCCATAGTGGCTGGACCAGTTTGCACTCCAAAGTGGGAGAATATTAAAGGCATTCGAATTTGGCCTTTCTAGCCAGGTCAAAATGGAATAGTGCAAATTATGCTATCCTTACACTTCAGCAATAGTACCTTGTTTGTGCTTATAGTTACACTCTAAAATCATTTTATCACTAACAGTACATGAATTGAAGCTATGGTAGGTAATTTCTAATTCAATGAAATCTGTTGTTTCTGTGTAGTAATTTTTATTTTCCCTTTGCCACTCACCAAAAAAAAAATAATGATAATGACTTTGAAGGGCTGACTTCCCCTTTTCTGAGCCTGGGAGTGTTGGTTCTCAGCGCAGTAGGGAGGTATCATTGCAATGAAAACTAAACTACTCAGATATCTCTTAGGCAGAGCCATAGTTTGTGGGAGGACAGTTGATCTACTCTGGGCCAGCTACCTACAAAGTTCTGATTTTATTGACATTTTGTAAAGACATGCTCTCTCTTTTCTCCTATGATTGCTAACAAAGTAAGCTGTAGGTCAAGAGCAAGCAACCAGATTCCTTGTCATGAAGTGAATCAGAATGCAATCTTAAATAAAGTGAACAAATAGTATAAAAGAACTCAGTAATATTTGGAATTCTTACTAACCATGAAAAATAAAATAATCTCTTCTTTAAACCACATCAACGTGGGCATTTTTTAATTTTGCATTTGAAAACTGTACTCATGTATATATATATATATATATATATATACATGAGTATATATATATATATCATCACATAACTCTCTCCCATTTTTCCTTCATCTCAATTTATGTGTGCATGATCTTAAATACTTTTTTACTAGCTACAATTAGAAATTGTACAGTGTCTTTATGAACTGAAGATACATACAAAATACTTATACACCTATTATGTATCATTAAATAACTGAGAGTCTCTCAAATAACTTGTTTAAGAATAAAACAAAAAAATAGTTTTTTTTGGTTTATTGTAAAATCATTAGGAAATATTAGGAGATCTTTGTTGTTGTTATCAAATTCAAAATTTAACATTCATTGCCATTGAGTATTTTGTGCTGAATTTATTTTTGTAGATAATATTTTATAAGAAATAATACAAAACAAAAGGTATAGATATTATAAAGAGGGAAAAAAATCAAAGAAAGTACAAATACAAAATGAATGGTCAGGAATTAGAAAGCATACAAAAGTCCCAAGAGAAGAATTTAATTTGGTCTTTTGTTATAGCTGGAAAAATATTTTTTCATTGTAATGAATGTCACATTTGCAGAATTATGGCTAATTATGTAAAAATTTCTGAGTATGTAGTACATTTGTTAACATTGACCTTGCAATCATTTTTCTGGTTTCTGTCAAGGGAAGATTTACCCATACTTTAAATACTGTAACTTTCTCAGCTTCAAAGAAAATGTGTCCTCTGAAACTTCCATTATGGTAGTTTCTTTGGGAGGGAGTAATATTTTCTGACAGAGTAATTGAATTTTTAATATATGTTGATACCAAATAGCCTAAGGCTTTAAAGTCAGTGCTATACAAATTCTTATTATCTATTTTCTCCAAACTGGGTATAACTGCAAAAAATTAATTGTGCACCTCACGTCAGTATGATGATGGAGGAAAAATGATGAAGCATGTTTCCTTGACTACCATTTCAATAAGTTATGAAACAGAAGCTAAAAGTCATGTGAGTAAGCTTGGGATCATAAAACTGTGGGGAAATAATGCATTGGTACATCACATTTAATTCTAAAAGAAACAAAGAAATGACTGTCATGGAAAGATGTATGACATGATGATGCTTTGCTTCATATGGATAATCATGTCTCAAAGTGTGGTTTTTCAGATTGGCTGCACTAGAATCACTCAAAGTACTTCTTAAAAATAATATTTCATTGCCTATTCCAAATCATTGACATTATCTGGTTTGGTAGTGTGAGGTCTGAATTTTTAATAGAACCATCAAGGGATTCAATATATTTTGATATTTGAAAACTGATGACTGATAACTTGAGGATACCTCAAGCCATATATAGTTATCTATAAGTCACAATGTAAACTAAAGTTTCCATCTTCTTTACCATACATTTGTGTAGCATTTACACATGTGTACATTGAATCTAAAAAATTCCCTTTGTTCACAAAACTTGGTCTTTTCTTCATCAGCAGATGCCATATATTAAAAGCTATTATGTGGTGAAATTATCCTCTAGTCAATAGTTTTGCTTATGAAGAATCAGTTTCTTCATTTTTCTGATATGGGAATATGGTTGCCTTCATTTTATAAATACTAAAAGATAAGTAAAATCAGATAAAAAGTGATGGTTTTCAGTGAGAAGTAATGCATAAGGGGATGAAGAGATTAGTATTTTATTAAATCATGAATTTTAAGTCATTTAATATAAAATACCTTGCTACTTCTGCAGAAAATTAAGTATAAACATAAATAACATTTTTTCTAAATTGTCTAAAAACCATGATGCAACTAGGAAGTCTAAAATATTTTGTACTTCTTTGGGGTTGTAATTATCTATCTATCTATCTATCTATCTATCTATCTATCTATCTATCTATCTATCTATCTATCTATCTATCTATCTATCTATCTATCTATCTATCTATCTATCTATCTATCTATCTATCTATCTATCTATCTATCTATCTATCTTTCTATCTATCTATCTATCTATCTAT
>PVHY01007865.1:0-19727 GCA_004024945.1 Uropsilus gracilis | reverse complement strand
GTCTGCCTATCTGTCTGTCTGTCTGTCTGTCTATCATCTATCATCATCATCACCATCATCACCATCATCATCCTCATCTGTCTCCTGTCTATTCATCTGTCTCCTGTCTATTCATCTGTCTATATATCTATATATATGTGGATGAATATACATATATATCACTCTATATTCCATTTTCTCTTTTAGGAATTTGATATATGAACTTAAGGGATTGCCACTCTATCTAATATTGATATTAGATATCAATTATTTATTAATTCAGTAAATATTTATTGAATACCTATTTTATTATAGACAATATTCAGAAGGAACTTATCATTATGGCAGCAAGTCAGAAATCCTAAATTCTCTTAAGAAGACTTCCATTCTAATGGAGGAGAGGAGACAAATTACCAGTCAAAATCTGTCTAGTAAGAAATAAAAGCAGTGAAGGAATAATCTATGATGCTATTTGAGAAAGTACATTTCACGCAGTCAGAAAAACTGCAAAGACTGAGACAGAGGCCTATACAGCAAAACCGAGAAAGGACAGGACATAGAGCAGGGGGAAAGAGAGATGTCTATGGGGTGTGATCAGAAAAGTAGCAGGGCACTAGATCAGGGAAAACCTTGAAGATATGCACTATTGGTTGACTTTGCATTTATCCCAGATGAAGTGAGAAGCTACTGGAAGATTTGAGGAAGACACTGTCATATTTTGTAAAGAATTTCCCTGATTTCACTGTGGGGATGAGCTGTAGAAAACAAGAGTGGAAATAAGGTTATCAGTTATAAGGCTTTAAAAAGTCTAAGGTAAAGATAATGTTGTCTTGAACTGGGGTAGGTACAGAGGAAGAAAGGGAAGATAGTTGGCTTCCAATTTTGTTTGTTTGTTTGTTTTTTGTTTTTGTTTGTTTTTTTAGACTAGGTCTTGCTGTTTTTGCCTGTGGAACCGCAGGCTCTCGTTGCCCGGGGTACCACAGACTCAAACAATCCCCAGCTTCAGCTTCCCAGGTAGCTGGGATGACAGGTGCGCGCCACCACGCCCAGCTATTTTTTTGAAACTAGGTCTCGCTACGGGCCCCAGGCGTGACTCGAACCGCGATCCCTAGCCCCGGCCGCTTCATAGGTTGAAGCTTACAAGCACGAGCTTGTAAGTAGAGATGTAGAGATGTACGAAGTAGAGATGTCAAACAAGTTCATGCTTGTATAGGTCTGAAAGTCAGGGAAGAGGTTAGTGTTAGAGACATAAATTTGTAGTCATTACAACTAGCAATTAAAGCCAAAGAACCTGATGTCATCACTAGGTGTTATAGGCAGAGAAGCAATGAACCCACAAGACTTCAGTATTTAGAGATTCAGGAAATAATGAAATCAGGAAAAGAAACCCAGAAGAAACAAAGAATGTTACAGGAGCAGAGCAGAGAGTAAAGTGACAAGTCTATATTTGGTATGGGTCATATTTAAGAGAATGCTTGAAACTTGTATGTCAAAAAAGTTAAAGAGAGATTAGGAGAGATTGATTGAATAAAATATTTGAAAAATAGGAAGTATTATCTAATTCTACCTTGAGACTCATAAAATACTTTTATTTCACATCCCAATATAACCTAACAAAGATAAAGGTCACCATACAAAACAAATTATTGAAAATTAGTGTATAAAGAGAGTAGTTAATCTGTAATGAAATTCATGATAGCTTTTAGTGATGATTTTTGAGGTAGACAGACAAAATAAATATACGTTAGATAATATATGAAGTTAATCTTTTTTCCACTTTGAAAAAAAATGGAAAAAATCTACAGCTTTCATTTTCTTTTTCATTGTTTAGCCTTTCAGTTTTAGGTACTGTAATAAAAAGGTAAGCGTTTTTGTTTTTCCAATCTTAGTTGAATTCTCTTTAAATACATTGTTATCAATAAAAGAAGCTGAAATGAAACAAATAGCAATATTTTCAAATATGGGTTATGAAGAGGATAAATGTCAGGGTGCAGAATGAATGCTATCCCAGGACCATAAGTCTTCATACTCTAAATGGTTTCTACCACCTATTGTGCAAAAGCAAAGCATATTTTTTACTATAAAAGAACTTTAACAGAATAGAATACATAGAGAAGCAAGAAAGGGTAGTAGTTTCCCAATAAGAAACCAAAAACTACCCATTGTCTTGTGAATAAATGCCTGGGCAAACAGGGTTGGCACAAAGCAGGGCTGCAGAGACCGAAACTTGACACAAGTCTCAGACTTCAAGCAAGGAACCATTGGAAAGAGACAACAGCGGGCAGATAAGTTAAGGACAAAAGGAGCAAAATCAGAATATACATTATAATAATAGCTGCCATTGTCAGTCTCCTAGTCGATCTCTCACCCATGTGTCTTTCAAGTGTGTCACCCTTCATCTAATACTTGGTGCGAGCACAAATCTGAGAAGCAAACACGTCCTCCTTTATATGTTTGCCCCATGTATCTCCTCCACAGGAGTGAAGCTGAGCTTCACTGCACATTAGGTGAGGCAGATGACATGAACCCCTGGTAACAGTACAATTTGAACTGAATCCTCAGTTTTGCTGAAGCATCAAAAACCAAGCAAGCACAAGCCCATGTGTATGGTTTTAAGCAAAACAATACTGCTTAACTGCACCTTTAGTTCCCAACAAACACACCATCAGGATGTCAATAATGATGGTAGATTTAAGGCATTATTAGAATTGTAATACTCAGCATTTGGGATTTTATTGGTATGGAATTGGGGATGGAGTCTGTAAAATACTAGTGGGTGGAGTTTGTTCAGGGAATATTTTTCTTTCCATAATCACAGTCTGGAAACTTTTATTGATAGCAAACTTACACATTCTTCAATTTCTTCTATTAGACTATCCCTGGTCACTAGGGGCACTAACTAATTTCTCTTACCATAACCCATAAAGTTGCCATTCTGAGGAGGTTTAATATGGTTCTCAAAATCTCTGAAAGAGATGCCATGTTCTACCAAGATTTCTGTTAATATTAGAGAGTAATAGGGATTTTCAAAATTTTCAGTTAGCAAATACAAAAACACACAAGGATACCTTCATAAAATTTCCAGATTTCAGGGGAATTTCATTTAGCATAATCAGATATTTGTACTTTCCATAGAAGTATAAGAATTCTCACCAAGAACTCCAAAATCAGAATTACATCTTTTATAAAGATGCTATCATGGTGAACCCAAGTAGTGAAAGCTCTCTAATGTGAACAATTTCCAACAAAATATAATGTTTAATTAATCATGGATCAACATTTTAATTGAAACTTGTGGAAACAGTAAGATTAATGAGTTCTTTAATTATGTAGGCTCCCTTCGTTTTTTATCTATTCTTAGTTCAAGCACACAGCTAATATTCAATAAATTCAGCTGGGTCACTTGGAATTTTATGCAGACATAGTAGGATTGTGAGAGTAAAGAATGCTTCCTGGAATGATAAGAAATACTGTGGTAGCATGTAGAACATACCATGTTATATAATACTCAGATATGTTTGCATTATTTGATATTTTCTTTTTTGGGGGGAGGTAGACATGTCATTACACCATACCACAATAAAATAGTATTTTTTTGCTAGAAATATGATATATGATGAATTTTAAAATTGTTAGACATTTCTCCATTCTTCAAAATTTACACTAAGGTTAAATCAATGTTTAGCATAAGGAATGTGAAATTATAATATAGTATTAAGACCATTAAGTTGGATGTGAGTCATAACTTTTAATATAATCTTTGGCATAATAATTTTTTCCATTACATTTTTATCAAAGAATCTTATTTCACCAAGTAGAAATTTTCCATTTGGTAGGGTAGATTAAGAGAGCATTGAAATCAGTAATCTTGTCATTTAAGAAACTAACAGTCCCTGATTATATGAGTAATAACAAAATATTATTTGCAATTGTGTGATATAGGTCATATTATTTTACTCAAAATATAAATTCTAAAAAGACATCCTGCTATTTCTTTTGTTTTTTTAAAGCACTACAACAACATGTAATGTGATTTTATGTATTCATATACCTTCTTTCTAAAATATCCCCATATACATTAGAAAAAATGAGTTAAGGAAATATGCCCTACGTATGCAGTGATTTACCCTTTTCAACATATAAATTCATATTGCCAGCAGTGAAGATAGAAAATATATTTTTTTACCATGAATAAAATAGGTGTGGTAAGCATATTGTATAGGCAAAAATAGAGCTACTATAAGTCCTTTGGCCATCCAGTAAAAAAGTGTTAAGATAGGATCAGGTTTCAACAGTCCCATGATAAAAATTGGCTCAATTCCCAAATATACCCAAAAGACAATATCTACAGATGGGAAAAAAAAATGAAGGAAAACATCAACAGATGGGATTACATCAAACTAAAAATCTTTGTGCAACAAAAGATACAACAGAAAAAACTAAAAGAAGCTCATCTGAAAGGGAAAAAAAAATTCCCTCCAAAAGAGTGATAAGGGTTTAATAACAAAGATCCACAAGGAACTTAAACAACTAAACAAAAACAAAACAAGAAGCCCAATCAAAAAATGGGGAGAAGAACTAAAAAGACACTTCTCCAAAGAGGAAATACAAGTGGCCAACAGGCACATGAAAAGTTGCTCAACATCACCAGCAATGAGGGAAATGCAAATCAAAACCACAATAAGATACCACTTTACCCCAATAAGAATGACCCACATAAAAAAACAAACAAACAAAAAAACAGGCAACAACAAGTGCTGGTGTGGATGTATAAAGAAAGGAACACTTTTACACTGTTGGTGGGAATGTAAACTGGTCTAGCCACTATGAAAATCAGTGTGGAGGACCCTCAAAACAATGAAAATGGAACTACCATTTGACCCAGCAATCGCTTTTCTGGGAATCTATTCAAAGGAGACCTCAATGTGGGTACAAAGGGACACCTGTGCCGATGTTATTACAGCACTGTTTATAATTCCAAGGACATGGAAACAACCCAAATATCCCAAAACAGATGAATGGATGAAAAAGATGTGGTACATATAAACACAATTGAATATTACTTATCATAAAAATGGCAAATGAGATGAATTTATGGTAACATGGATGCATCTAGAAGAAATCATATTAGCAGAAACAAGTCAAAAAGAAAAAGACAGACCACATGGTTTCACTATTATATGCTATATGGAACATGGGAAAGATAAACAAAAAGTCATGAAGAAAAGTCAAAACAAGCTAACAACCAAATTGAAGTACACAACTTGGGAGGGGGGGCGGAGAGGGCTGGGACAGAGTGGATTCCCCTCCCTGGTCAGGGATGGAGGGGGGTTGGTGAACCGTGGGAATTACAAAGATGTGAAATTTGTATATAAATAAATTATTTTTAAAAAAGACAAAATTCTTAAACCATTTATGGTTTTCCTTTTTTCTCAATCACCCATAAGCATTTCCTTTTATTCCGTTCAGTTGTTTTAAGGCTGAACTGCTAAAAATCACTTAAATATTCAGGGATATAAAATATGTAGATTTTAATCAATACAATGATTCTGTATATATGTGTAAATTTACTATCCTCATCTTAAATTATGGCAGTACAAGAAAAATCATGTAATCTAGAGAAAATGACACTTAAAGAAAAGTAAAATTATTATCTTTGCTTAGAGCAATACTTTTTAAACCTTTGTTTTCAGTCTCAGAAGCCTTTATAGATATGAATTTGTCATTATGTATCTTATAGAGTGGATGGAGAGGTAGCACACAACACTCATCTTCTCTGCTAAGGCAGATTCTTAATATGCCTACATATTATGCTATGTGTTTTCAAAAGCAGTGATATATATGGCATCAAATTTTTAATACATATTAGCTGTGAATATGATTAAATTACTTACCTGTTCCTTAAAAACTCTTTCCAGCCCTTATCCAAAGAGGCAGTTTGTGGAGAATGAACTCTCTTTTTCTCTCTTATTTGCACAGGTGATAAGCTTCTAGTCTTCAGACAAAACTTGTGTCTAGTTTATTTGGGAGCATCCCCCAATGACAACCCCACTGACTTTTATTAACAAACCTATCATCCAGTCACTCACACTAAAATTTCCAACCTCATCCCTAAGTGATTTTCTTCGTTTCTTGGAGGGAAACAAAATCTATTGTCCCAAAATACTTCTCTTTGGCATAAAGATTATTCCATAGGATGTACTATAAGAACTTGATGGAGGTTTACCTTTTGCAAGCATATCTTCCTCATTCTACTGAGAGAAGCTGATTACTTTCACTCTTATCAATGAAGGCAGCAAATTTAAATCTGAATAACAGTCATGGCCTTGTTTATTGTGCCTTTTCTCATGATTTCTGATAACTGACCTTATCTTTTCTCTTACCAATTTTCTTTGGTTTTAAATGGTTATTTTATTTTAGCTAAGATAATGTTGGTTTAAAATATACTATATGATTTAGAATCACAGCATCACACCTTCGGGTATATACTACCACATCACTTCTACCACCAAGGAGCAGAAAGCCCAACATAATCCATTTGTGACCCCAACTACTTTTCTCTCTTTCTCTTATTTGCCTTTTAGTAGACTCAGTTCCAGAGTCAGCTTTCTAGGGTTTGTTATTGACTTGGTGTTTTTGTGACCCTTTCTTTTGTTTCTTTTTATTTCACATATAAGTGGTACCACACAGCATTTATCATTCTCTTTGAATTATTTTGCTTAAAATGCACCCCTCCAGAAGTTGTTATATATTTCAGAGCTTATTATTTTTCTTTATAGCTGAGTATTAACACTATGTATGTACTATGTGTCAGCATGATGTATATAGTCTTGTACTCTGTACATATACTACCACATCTTCCTAATCCACACATCTGTCTTTGTCACTTAGGATGTTTCTATAGCATGGATACAGTGAGAATTAGAGTGAATATGTCAGTTTCAAACATTTTTTTTCCTGGTTCTTCTGGTAAATGTCTAGGAGTGGAAATGCTAGATCATAACACAGACACATATCTAGTGTTTTTGATAAATCTCCATACTATTTTCTATAGGAGCTATTAGCTGAAGTTAAAGAAGTGACAGCATTTTGGTTACTTAATTATTTTATTTTCATTCATGTATGTAGAGGAGATACATGTTATTAGTAAACTTGGGAATTTCTTTTGTCAATCTTTATGATGTTAATTTTATTATTTTCCAGCCTACAACAACAAAAAGGGGAGGGAGAATCACAACCCCTAACTCCAAACACTCTCTCCATGTATAATCCACTTATAATCTTACTGCCTCTTAATCCAAAGTATATCTACTATTTGTTCACCTTCAATTGCATAAGACTTCAACATATATACATTCAATCCACGCAATAGAGTCTTGGTTGCTAACTGTATTTGCATCTTTGCTTCAGTACAATCTGCTTCCCTAATGCAGACTGTTAAAAATCATATGTTATATCCCCTCCATAAGATCCCTTTATAATTAAAAATGCAATTCAATCATTTTCCTTGACAAATCCCTACAAGGCTAGTATCTGCCAACTTCTCCCTCTTCTTCTCCTTTCTTACTTTCCTTGCCTGCCCACCTCAGTCTCCCTGATTTATTTTTTAAAGTAACACATTGTCTCCTACCACCCAGCCTTTTCAGTTGCTCTTTTTTTCCCTACTGACAAGCAATTTTGGCTGATCTTTGCATGTCTGACTTTTGTGCAGTCTTTCACATCTCAGTTAATCAATTACTCAAAGAAATCTTTCCTTCTAGTCAATTAGGTTAATTGCATAGTTTCTTTGTATAGTACTTGTGTGCTATGATTTTGTTAAATTGACCTTGTAAAGCAAAGCCTTAGGATGTTGGTTGTTGAGCAACAGTTTGATAAAATATCATAAGAGAATCAGTCATAGAACGCTTGTTACATTCAGGTCCTAGAGGAAGTACACAGGACATAATTCAAGGGGCCATACTGGTAGGTCAAGGCAGGTTGTGGATAAGGAGATGGACAGGGTATGAATATTTAACTTTATAGGGGTCAAAATTGAGTGTTCTGTGGTTCCTGGGTTATAGTGCGATTGATTAATTCAATCCAAATAGAATAGGGTTTGGACAAATTCTTTGGGTGGGGGAGGGGCTGTTTTCTAAGGATTGCTCAAATGGAAGGTTCTGGGAGGCAGAGTAAAAATTTTTATCAGGGTTTTGGGGGAAACCATGTCAGGAAATTAAAGTTATTATAATGGTGGACTGTTATTTAGGGCATATGCTTGCATAGAAGGGAGTAGTGTATTTTCACCATGGCACAATCTCTAACTAACTGAAATTCTTGGTACACAGTGTTGATCAATGATATTTACTGTTGAAAGAAAAAAATCCTTATGTATAAAACAGACAGCATAACTTAGTTATGCTTCCAGGGATTTTATAAGTTTTATAAGATGATGTACAGAGTTTAGCACAACCTGGCAAATTGTAAACTGTAGCACTGTATTGTTATTAAGCATATCACAAGTATTCTGACTGTTTGGCTACTGATAGGAGCTGTTTAACCTAGGTTAGTTTTTTTCTAAAATGCCCTGGTGACTACATAGCAGTCATCTGAAAAAATCAGATTCAATAAATCATTTACAGATTTAAAAAGATTTTTACCTTCACTCATTCCTCAAATTTCAGTAGAAATTTCATAGCACTTTTCAAATTTTTCAAAGGGTTTGTATTTCCATTACTTTATCTTCTCTTTGTTCACAACCACCTGAATTGGTGGTTTGCAGTCAGTGAACTGAAGACCATGGGAACAAAGGAGGAGGCCAGGTGAAGGGGATAATTTGTAAGGATGGAATTTGGGGCTTTTAAGGATCTGAAAATGGGAGAATATATACTGAGCAATGATCTGGAGCATGTGAGAGGAAATCGCATGCATTTGGATCAAATTAAAAAACCCACATTTAAAAGCCACTGATTATTGAAATGAAACCATGTCCATGAGTCTCCTTGGGGTTAGGGTCTGGTGGGTCAATGCAATCAAAGATATGATTTAAAAGTTGCAAGTGAAAGGAGAACCTGCGGGGGTTAGAGAAATCCTGGAGGGGCACACACATAACATAGGTGCCTTGCAGAAAGACAATCATATGAGGGATCACAGGGAAAGAGCTAAGACGTAAAGAGAAGGAAGTCTGTGCCTAACTGATCATCTGTGAGGCAATGAGAGAAGTCAGTAGTAGTGGGACATGGAAACCTGTGTTTAAATGCACATTCACAGTGGTGATAAGAAGTGGTTTGAGAGAGGATTTTTGTTATCTTAAAAGCAATGAGGGATTTGCCACTGTCTAGCCCACACACCACTCTCATGAAACTTTAGGTCAGGGATTTTAACTGGTGAATGAGTGTTCTGGTTATTTTGGGGGAGTCTTTTCGATGGCTTACAAGACTATGGAAGTGAGAGCAAAGTATAGCGCAATAGAGAGTGGAGGAACTTTTACACCCACTCTTTGTTTCCAGAGTTCCACATACTCACCAAACAAGCTATAGGTATTTGACTACATTCCCAGAAAGTTCACCAGAGTAGTATATGTATAGGTTTTCCACAAGTTCTTTAAGAAGTTTTCAACAACACTCAAAAGTAGCCTGATCCAGCTACCTCAATTGTTTTAAGGATTGCTCATGGTCCTCCAGAGGATAGAAGGAGAAGATGCTGGGAAGAGATGAATATAAGGGGGCAAATGCAGGGAAGAAATGAATATAAGGGGGCAGATATCACTGACAGCTGTCAATCTGTATCATGGCACTAGATGAATCAGGGTTTTAGGGAGCAGCCTGAAGTCTGAAGACCCTAAGGTAGCTTTTTCTTGGTTCTAGTCTTTAGCGAATAGTTCAATGCTGAGACCAAAGAGAAAAGCAAGAGATTTGTTGATAGATATGAGGAAGGACAGGAGAGAGGCGCCCCCAGTGGGTTGTCAAAGAGGAGAACTGAAGTGCTTATATGGACATAGTGGGCCAGGATTGGGGGCTTGGTGTTGAGTGTCTTGTATTTTGTCTCTTGCTGATTGAATGGGTCCATGGAGTCTCCTTGGCTACTGAAGACCACTGACTTTGTGAGCTTGTCTTAGGCTACTACAGTCCACTGAGTTTGCCCATAATACCTGTCCTACCTGTGCAAAACTAACTTTGATCTGTTGCTTAATAATTGAGTTATTGTTTTGGTGTTCTGAACATTCTACTCTTTACTGGGTTGTGGGTAGGGCTACCTTCCTGGTTCAGGATTCTTCTCAAATAAGACTGATAAATAGACCTAAGACTTGGGGTCAGGGAAAGACACCTTCATGTTACAAGTCAAGTGTTTTTCAGTCATGCCGATAAGTGAACTTAAGGATTTGGGGCACCCTGTTCCTAACTGCCTATACCCGTTTCCTAAACTTCCTTCTTCCCCTAATTTTATTTCTTCAGTAAGTAAAAGGGTAGGTGACTATATTTTTAAAGTGATTTGTTTTATAAAGCTTTTTACTACTCAATGTTTAAAATTTGTTTCTTTTCCCCCTAGGGTTCTGTACTTTGAAATCAATTGCTTTTTAGCTTTTGTCACTTTAGAAATTAGTTAATTTTTTTTCTTGGAATTACATTTTAAGTAAATAGTTGCAGGAAATATTGACAGCACTAAAGATCTGGCTATGAAGAACTGGCCTTTCTGAATGCTCACATATGTATGTCACTTTGACATGCAGATTATTTTGACTGAGATCCTTGAAGTCACAGCAGGGTCTTGAGGAACTTCCACTGTTTCCTCAACTAACAAGAAGAATGAAAATGGGGCTTTTGTACAGAGTTAGGCAGTTTACTGGAAATAACTTTTCTTTTACATTCCCATGAGACAGCTTTGTCCACAAGATTTCATCTCCTCCAATAGAGAAGTTCCTGTCAAGATTGTTAGTTGAGTTCAATGCTATTTATAATTGATGGATGCCTGATAGATACCAAATACTCTCATAAGAGCCAGAGGTAAAAAATACTAAATAACTCTCCTTTGTTTTATTTTTTTGAGGTGATATTGGTTTACAGAGCCATACATGGTGAGAGGCATAGGACCCCACTTCATATATATATATTAGCACACTGCACCTACCACTAAGGCATTCACCAGTCTATTGAGTCTCCTTCCTACTTTGTTGTGGCCATGACAAATCCTGTTGCTCCTCCCTCAACTCCTCACACATTTCTCTCCCCCAGCTCTGCTCCACTCCTCCTTAAATCCACACATTCTGTTCTTTTCAGAAGAAGAGAGAAACCAGAAGGCTCAGCTTCCCTTATTCAAGTCTCCACCCACCAGGGCATATCGGCTGCTATTTTAATGCAACACTATCATGCTAGGAGCCATGCTCCCCCCCCTCCCCCATTTGACCACAGTCCCCATTTCAAATGATCCGATACTTTTCTTATTTTGCTTGGCATAATCCCTGCAAGTTCCATCCTTTCTCTTGCAAGTCACAAAAGTTAGTCTTTTATATAAAAACATGAATAGTATTTTATTATGTGTACATACCATATCTTCTTAATCTGCTCACCTGTCACTGGGGATTTAGTTTGCTCCCAGAAGCTGGCTATTGTAAATAATACTGCAGTGAAATTAAAAGTGGATATCTCCCTTTGAGTTAGTGTTTATGTATTCTTCAAGTATAAAACTAGGAGCAGAATTACTATTTCATATGGAGATCTATTCTTAATTTTTGAGAAATCTCCATTTTCTATAGGGGTTGGATTAGTCTACATTCATACCAACAGTGTATTAGGGACTTTATCAACCCCTTATTGAAAATTAAAAAGCACCAGAGTAATGGAATAGAATTGAGAGCCAAGATGCAAAGTTGCCGATAGTGGACAGGTTGCAAAGTCAGGACACAAGGCCAGTAGTTGAAAAGTTATTCTATGACAATGGAGTTAAGAGTATACACCGAAGAATGAAAGTCCCTTTAACAAATGGTGCTGGGGAAAGTGGACAATCACATATTAAAATATTAAACTATACCACTATCCATACCATGTATAGAAACTAACTCAAAATGGATTAAAAACAGGAAAAGGTCTTGGATGTCAGATCTGAAACCATAAAATACATGAAAAAAATCAAACAAAATAATTCAGAACATTGGGGTCTCACATATTTTTTTGAGAATTGCCTCGAATAACAAAAGAAACAAGAGCAAGAAGGAGCTTCATCAAACTAAAAACCTTTCCCACTGGGAAAACAAAAAAAACTATCAAGGAACATAGAAGAAGATATTTGCATATCCTGAATCTAACAAGGGGCTAATCACCAAGATTTACAAAGAACTCTACAATAAAAAACAAGTAATCTAATCAAAAATGGGCAAAGAGCTTAGCACACACATCTCCAAAGAAAATATGCAGATGTCAATAGACACATGAAAAAATGCAAATTGAAATAACGAGATACCAACTTAGACCTATGAATATGACTTATATCAGAAAGACCAGAAACTCTGACTTGAATTTATTTTTAAGTGAAAACAGATAAACTTGATTTTAGTGTATTGTGAAAAAGATAATGCAGAGCAGTTATTTTGAATTTGGAATCTCTGGAGACCTTTAGCCAGGCTTTATCTAGAAAAACTAAATAAACCACACCTCAGGTGATTTCAGTGTGCTACTAAAGTTGAAACCACTGAAAAGAACCTTTACACAATTGCTGATGAGAATTTAAAAAAATATATAAAAGCCTTTTTCTCTTTTAAAGTTTATGCTAGAACAATGTCTTCTGGGGGGAGGTGAATTACCTCAGACATGGAAATTGAAATGGTCAAATGAACACTTCAAAGTGAGAAAATTTCATGGAAAATTGCTAAAGTCTTCAAGTTACTTGAAATCTTCATTTTTGTACAAATGAATGCTGGGTCACTGGATATGTGACATATTATAAAAAATTAGAAATAAACACAAGCATTTCTTAAAATTTAAGAAAACAAAAGGCATAAAACAAAAGGTATAAAATTAGAGAATCCTCACTTCAATGCTTTCAGAAATTTTTACTCTATGAGCAAAAAAATAGGTATTATCTCAAAATCCAGTGTGTACATGAATAATAAAGGACAACCTTTTATTGTGAACCTTATTTGAAATACAAAGTAATTCTTACTTTGGGTATAAATATATTTCCAAACAAATAGCATATAGGAAGAAACTTTCTGTATCCTCTCTCTCATCTAATGTGAATTAATTAAAATGTGTAAATTTTAAGAATGTAAATATAATTTTACATATTTTTAGACTTTTCATAAGCATAATTTTGAATGATTCTGTTATTCAAAAGTTTTATATAAGTAACTTT
This sequence comes from Uropsilus gracilis, assembly GCA_004024945.1. NCBI lineage: Eukaryota > Metazoa > Chordata > Mammalia > Eulipotyphla > Talpidae > Uropsilus > Uropsilus gracilis. The sequence continues at coordinate 6,425 of PVHY01007865.1, read as the reverse complement.
ACAACAAATACATTTTTTTACAAAGTCTGAAAGCAAATTATTGTCCCAAATCTGCTCTTGTACATGCACAGAAAACCATTTCTGTCTCTGTTACTGAGTCTCTAAATTACATATTACATAGAGTTTTGAATCCTTTCATTTTTATTTGATTTGATTGGATATTGAATATGAGTGCATGTTGTTCTCATTTTAATAAAACCACTAGATGGCGATCTGTATTATGAATGTTAGAAAAAATTCACCTATGACCCTTGTATTACCATGTCAACTTTGTTTAACTTGGTCTGATTGTTCTTCCTGTTGCACCCTTTATTCCCCTTCCCTTTCTTCCCTTTTCCAAATGATTGGATTTATGTTTTCAGCCCATATATTTACATTATTAGTGTTAGGGGGATATTGATAACAAGTATAAAAGAAAGCTATAGTATACCATTGTGAAATAAGCGCTACAATAATCATTATAAGGAAAAGCAAAGTAAATGCTGAAGTAGCTACAAAGTAGGTTAACATATGAATCCTAAAGGGAAAAAAAATCCAAAATATGAAATGCTTTGTATGGTACTGTATGTTGAAGGAGGAAGTTGGGAAAGTGTTAGGCCAGTCAGTTAGGAACAGAGTGCCTGAAGCCCCAAGCCCATTTATTAGTCTGACTAGAGAACAATCATGGGTCAGGAAGGGATTCGCTTCTCCCTGCAAACCCCATAAGGAGTGGAATGTTCAAGACACCAATACAGTAAAACAATGCTAAAACATTGGGCCAAAGCTAGTTTTGGAAATGTAAGCCAGGTCACATGAGTAAACTCAGTGCACCTTGCTGGACTAGGAGAACTACTCAGACCCAGCGGATCTTCAAGATTTACCCGGGAGACACCCTATTACCACACCCCTACTGCTTGCCCTCTGTATCGGTTCAAGTATCCACTTCTTGCCCCTTCAATGGCTATGCACTGGGCACCTGCTTTTCTCAGAAAGATTTTCTGTTCTTCCTACCTATCAATGAATTCCTTGCTTTCCTTTATCTTTGGTTTTGATACTGAATTCTTTCCTTGTCAAAGACAAGAACAAGAAATTGCTTCCCAGGGTCCTCAGATTACCAGCCTGCTCTCAAAAAAACAAAAAACAAATATCCCCCCCCCAAAAAAAAAACAGATTCAATCTAAGTTATTGATAGTAAGTATAGTTTGTTCAAGAAGGCACCATTTCATGAATTGGAAAACAATCTAGAAACACAATATCTAGGAAAATTTATTCTCGTTCATCTCAGTTTTCTTAAACATTCGGGTCAAACTAAATACCACTAAGCCTCCATTCAGTGACAAATAAATGTTTTCTCTGTTCTCTAAAAATTTAAGTATTGCATAAATGGTTATTTTGGTCCACAGTAGCTTGAAAACCTTCAGGGATAAATATAAATTTATAATGTCTATTTCAAAAGACAATATATGAAGCATAGCCTCAGGTGTGGAACCTGATGACCAACACTGGACACATACAGACAAGAAATGTGTTTATCCAAGAGATTGCAGGCACTCACGCAGGAAATGCATTGTGTGTACTAGAAAATTCCTGCCCCTCACACACAATACCTGGAGATGAGTCATGGCCTTAAGAGTTATGATGATAAAATAAAAACAGATTTCTATGGGCTTTCTGTAGTAGATCTTTACATATTTGTTGTCAGCTAAACCAAATAGCAAAAAAAAAAAAAAAAAATCACTATCCAGGTATTCATGTGAAAATACAGTGTAACCTATCTTTAATTTTTATTTTTAATATATTTTCTGAGAATGCTCTGCTTCAGAATAATCTATGGTATTTGTTGTAACTGCAGCATGAAATGCTGCATTAGAATCTCTTTGGGGTGGGCTCTGAGAGTTTTCTTTCATGACAAGTTCCTAAGAAGATACTGAAGGACATCATACATTGAGCACAACTGTTATACCTACAAAGGAGTATTAGTACTTTGAATAAATAATGTATAATGTATAGAAGAAAAACCTGAAGACTGAATTTCTATTTCTACAGAAGGGATAGAACCTTGAAAAAACTAGCCACCGAGACAATGCAATAAAGACTTGTGGGTCATTTGTTTCTATTTGTTAATACATTTTTAAAAGGTGCATTTGATTAAATTTCCTTCCTCTTTTCTGTGTCTCAAATCAATTTTGTATCCTCTTTGAGGGTGATATTTGATAGAGATTTAAATAAATGAATGAGGGAGGAGAAATGTAAAAGGCGTAATTTACAAAGTAAGAAAAAAATCTCATGAAAAACTTAGAAAATTGACTAACTTCTTCTTAAATATTACATTCTCAGATATTAAATTTCTTGATCACTGTATCTTGGAAGCTGTAGGCTCTACATGGGCAGTGTTAAAATTTAGGCATTGCCGTTAGTTGTGTCTGAAAAACACAGAGACCTAAAGTACTTTCTTCTTTTACTTTGTTGACAATCTTGAGCAGCCTTGGTGAATATTCAAAACTAACATTGGGAGTTATTGTTTTAAGACCCTGGTGGGGGAAGAGAAAATGAATCACCAAGAGGAGGTGTGAAGGGAAATTGGTTTTCAGGAGAGGTGGGGGCAGAGTACAAGGAGATAGAAAAAAGCAATCAAGAGCCTCTCAGGGGAAAGAAAAGATGAGAATGATTGACCAGTAAGGAAGAGCCTTAGTGGCCAGGCTAGGAAGAAGAGTGAGCTTATCTTGCCAAGAAAGCATGGAAGGAATATTACAGGTAAGCAACAGAGTTGAGAATTGTATGGGCACCAAAATGCCCTGGTGGGCAGGATCTGAGACAAAAATCTATGAGAGAAAATGAGAAGCAGGAAAAAGGCAGATAAAAAGGAGGAGTGAAGACAGGTAGAAAAGAAAAAAAGAGATGAGATTGGTGGACTGCTGGACCAGACCCATATGACCTGACCAGGGAAAGTCCCCTGAAAGAGTGAGCTGGTGGTAGCAAGGAGCCATGGTGGGTGAGTGGCCGACAGAGAAGTAGCCAGTGTGGAGTTGGATGCCAGAATGACAGGCTGGGGGTGACCAGGGGCTGTTGAGGGCAGGCCTGGTGAATTTGACAAGATGCCACCAAAGGCAGGTCTGGTAAAGGAAGTGCGTGGAGCTACAGCAAGGTGATGGAAGGTACCTAGAAAACCATTATCTGGGAAAGCCAGGTATTTGGAAAGCTGAGTTCGCATCCACATTTGTTGAAAAAGTTTGAAGAGCCTTGGAAAAGCCAAGCTCAGAATGCTGGAGAGAGAAGAAGCAAAGAGCAGACACTGGATAAAGACTGGAATTTTCAGGGTGCCTTGGACATGTGTTTGGGACCATCAGATTAAACGGTTCTTGGAAAATGCCTGGACACATGGGGCATTAAAGACTTTTCATCTTCCTGGTTAATTTTCCTTGTAAATAAAACCCTGTGGTTTAAATTGCATTTGACTGGCAACTGCTACACACTGATGATGCAAATCTGATAAGAAACTGGTGGAAGCCGCATTTTAAAAAAAAGGTATTTTTTTAAATACTGCTTTCTTTCCCCTGTGGCTTGTTGGTTGGAGGTTTCTGGCCATGTTTGACCAGATTTTGGGAGAGTGGTTATCAGAAGAGTTACCAGTGTGGAAACTGTGATGCTGCAGCAAGGTGGTAAAGAAAGCTGATATCTGGAGATAGCCAGGAGTTTGAAAAGTTGATTGTTGTATCAGTATTTGTTGGAAAAGTTTGAAGATGCTTGGAGAAGCAGAGCAGCTTGGAACGCTGGAGAGAGAAGCAAAGAGAAGACACTGGAGAAAGACTGGACTTTGCAGAGTGCCTGCCTGGGGTTTGGAGGGGCAAAGGGCAACATATTGGACACGTGTCTTTGGGACCTTTGGGACTAAAAATGGTAACTAGGATAAGATAACTGGCCACTTATGACTTTAAGGACTTTGTTTTCCTGGTTAATTTTTCTTGTTAATCAGACCCTGTTGTTCAAATTACATTTGACTGGCAACTGCTATGCGGGGGTGATATGAACCTGAAATAATCTGGGCAGCAGAATCCACATTTTAATAATGACAGTATTTTTCCTTTGTTTTGTTGATTGGAGACTTCTGCCTCATTTGACTGATTTCATCTTAATTAGCAAATTCCAGGTTTTTCTAATTTATCTCTATTTTGTTATAGCACGCTGGATGTTATGAATTTATAACATTCTCTGTGTTAACTTATTTACTGTGTATCAATCTTTTAGCTTTTGGTAACAGCTAGGAAGTACATTTCCTTCATTTTTTTCTTTGTCACTGTATCAATAGAACCTATAGAGTGGCATTTTAATAAATGAAAAAAGATACAGGTATTTTAGTTACTTTATAAATGTAGCATATAATTTCATTATAGGGACACTAAAGACTCAAAACAGTCTTCCTATCTACTACTTTTGCAGAAATATTCACCACTAAAATGTTATTCCATATTTGTTTTTGGGACTGCTCACCTACTAAAAATTGTTAGTACCATAATGTATATTTAGATATGGGTATATATTAGAAAAATATTTAATTGCATGTAGTGGAGAGAGGGAGAAGTCCAGAATATAGAACACTTCTCTGAAGATGGAATCAGAAATGTAGCAAGTTCCTGGGGACAGAGAATAAAGAGAGGGCAACAAATTGGAGAAATATATAGCATGTCTTTAATCTTTTTAATCTGTGTCTCTTAAAAAAAACACTTTAACAAATGTTTCTAACAAACATATTTAGCACACATTTCCTTGAAGACATTTTCCAAGATACTTTTAGAGATTCACAAAAAGGGAAGTTTCCCCTGACCTATTAGAAGTTGAAGTTCAATAGATTGAATAAAAAAATCTTAGCAAAGAAAATTAGCTTCAGCTTTTTCCCTGATTCAACTCTGTACTTTTATCAAACTCAAAATAGCACTCACCTTGTTGTCACCCCCAGTTATGTAGGACTTTTTTTTTAAAGTTTCTAGTTCTCTTGGTTCTAGATAATGTGATGTGTGATGCTATTTTTACCAGTTTTTATGGATTTAGCATTTAAAATCAAATCTTGATAACTCTATAATGAAAAATGGAATTTTTTTGAGAAATGTTTGAGGAAGGAAAATATAAGAAATATTTAGAAAAATGAAAACCTTTGGGAAATGTGTAATTTCTACCTTCTACTGAAAAAAAATTAGAAAGTTTTTATTGAGTAATTAGATATATTACAAGATGTTCCTTAATCCTAATGGAATTTGTGACTCTAACCCTTGAACTCTTGCCTCAGGAGAAATATTTTCAATTTATTCCATGAAGTCAACATTTCCCTTATTTCAAAACCTGTAAAAGATATTATGAGAAAAGAAAGCTATAGGTTAATATCTCCCATTAAAATAGATGCAAAACTGTTAATAACCTTTAACAAATAAAATGCAAAGAAAGATGAAAAGAGTAATACCTGACAGCAATGACATTTATTCTTGGAAAGAAAAGTTATTTAACACTTGAAAACTCATTCAGTGTAACATTGTATCAATAGATCTCAAAATAAATCATATGATTAACTCAATAGAATCAGAAAAGATATTTGACAAAACATAACATCTATTTTTGATAAAAATTATCAAAAAAGTATAAAACTTATCCATCTTGACAAAGAGCATTTTCAAAACCCTACAATTAGTGTCTCAGTTATTGGTAAAAGACTGATTGTTTTCTTCCCGAGATTGAAAGTGGGTAAAAAGAGACTTTCTGGCTTTACTTAACTGGATACAGCTATCTGCTTGCTTCTCTCTCAGAAGCAGGCTACTCTTCATTAGCATTTTCACTGATCACCTTTACCATTGATATGCAAAAGCCAGCCAACTGCTTCTGCTTTCAGCTCCAAAAACTGCAGAAAAGAAACTTTAAAACATAGTTTAAACTTTCCACTCGTGGGTTCTTACCACCATCCCCAGCCTTCTCAACCAAAATACCAAACCAATGCAAGACTATCAGTGCAGTGCAGACTAATTTATTTCTAACAAGTGGTTTCTAATTATCCTATTAACTACAAAAGAAACATGTAAGACTCAGAATACTTCAACATTGTCCAAACCCTTTCTCAGTATTGTCCAAAGTCCTTTCCCAGATTGCCCCAAAATCCTCAGTCTCTCAGTCCTAATCGTTTCACCAATGTCCAGACAGAGTCCATCTCCGGACGCTTGAAGACATGTTCCTTTGAATGCTCCTCGTTGTCTTCCACGCTGTCTTCTCTTTGTCACCTTCAGGTAGCAGGAACTCCATGGTGCCAAACCAGCAAAGTTCACTTTCTTCTCAGGCCTAACTTTTGCACGGCCTCTTTCAGACACAAATCAAACTCAGCAAAGCAAACTCCAACACGGAGTTCAAATCTGCAAACTCCTTAACTGCTTTCAGCACACATGCTGCCAGCCTGGGCCAGCCGAGGGTTG
>PVHY01007864.1:44595-65205 GCA_004024945.1 Uropsilus gracilis | reverse complement strand
GTGCCTGTAATCCCAGCTACCTGGGAAACTGAAGCTGGGGATCGCTTGAGTCTGTGGTACCCCGGGCAACGAGAGCCTGCGGTTCCACGGGCAAAAATAGCGAGACCTAGTCTCAAAAAAAAAGAAAAGAAAAGAAAAGAAAGAAATTACCTAAAACTCCCTAGCTCCTTTTGGACGGCTCAGGCCCTTGGAGAAGAGCTCTAGCACATCCTTGCCAGCAGCCTAGGCTCACCCTAGGTGTAGGGTGAGTCCAATGCCACCAGCATCTCAGGGTCTCAGGGCCTCAGGTCTCAGGCTGGGGTAGCCGGCCTCTGCCTCCACATGGGAAGGGTGTGGGGGCCCGTCTGTTTTACTCCAACCTCAATCAGATCTGCACTAGGAATGAAAAAAACAGTCTCTCTAGCTGCAGACAACCACTGAGACAGGAAGGTGAGACCAGCGATGGAGGTGACCAGTCGCAGATTTCTGCCTGCATTGTCTCTGGGGCTGGGGAACCAAACCCCAGGTCCACAGTTTCATGCAGTGTGAATGAGGCTCCCTCCTTTACCAATCAATGGGGGAAGAAAGCCACAGAGATGTGACTGTGACCCCATGGCAGAACTGCTAACATGAGAGAGGAGAGGAGCTGGGCCAACCACCTGGGGAAGTCTGTCCCTAGCAGGGAATGCCTCCACTGCCAGCGGCTGGGAGCTGGGCTCCCAAACCAAGATATCAGCACACAAGTGGCACACCAGCAGCACCACGTGATAGACTCCAGAAAGGATCCTGGAGAAGCACATATCTGCCCTGCAGCAGGTTCCTGATGTGCTCAGCCTGACTATCCACCTCAGTTACTCCTGAATATCCAAGCAGCCTCGTCTGTTGCTGTCCAGGAGTGCAAGTCCGCACCCAGGAAAAAAAGGACGTTGTTCCAGAAAAAGAAAAGGTCAATGGGTCAAACTTGGACCAACAACTTGCAGCGCAAGGAGTTGGAATGACTGGAGAGGGGAAGGGGGGAAGGGGGGTTAAATGGGGGATAAGGGGTGCAATATGCAAGGGAGGGCCAAACTAAGGGGAATGACAACCATTCAAACATGACCGATCTTGTACGAAAATTACAAAATAAAAATTTTAAAAATTTTAAAAGAATGTCCGAAAGGATCTCCACTCCCACCTCCATCTAAAACTTCTTTTTTTTTTTTTTTTTTTTTTTTTTTTTTTTTTTTTTTTTTTTTTTTTTGAGACTAGGTCTTGCTATGTTGCCCAGGGTAGTCCCAATCACATGGACTCAGGCGATCCCCAGCCTCAGCCTCCCAGGTAGCTGGGATTACAGGCGCCTGCCACCACACCTGGCTGCTTTTTTAAGACCAGGTCTCACTATATTGCCTGGGGTAGTCTTGAACCTGTGAACTCAAGTGAGCCCTGTCCTAGCCTCCCAGCACTTGAATTACAGGCACGGGCCACCACGCCCAACTAAAACTTCTTATTGAACTATTCCTGTACTTATTCTCACCAAGTCTCAGTTCTATATTCTATCAACCTAATGCCTTTGCATTCAGGTATTCATATCTCTGGTGGCTTAATACTTGGGTTTTAGAAGAGAACTTCAGATCTGCTCTGATGGAATCAGTCCTGGTCTTTAAGTCATCTGGTCTTTGTCCCCATGAGCTAATCCAGGTCAGTCACTCCCACTCACTTCCTCAGGGGGAGATTCTAATAGCCAGAAAGAACTCTTCCACTTTGTCTTTCATAATAACTGCATCATAGACACAGCTGGTTGGTTCCATTTATCACCTTTAGGTTCATGTTACCTACAATTACGAGAATACATGTATTCTCAGCAATAGTATAAAGGAGGCAACTTGACTTAAAGAGATGATGCAGGCTTTGAGCATAACTTCTTAGAACTGAGTACTGACGGGAGGAAGGATGACACCCCAGTTCTTTACCCTCCTTATGCATCCAGGGACACCTAGGTCTGCTAATGCTTCTTTTTCTCAATACACAGTCACTCAAATTGTCCCTTACCATAGCCACTCCAGAGGAAGCTAGACCGGACTCTCCTAAGACTGAGCTTTGCAACTGAAGTGAAAATTCCTGGGAAAGGGCAAAGCAACCATTTGAGGGTTTTTTTTTTTTTTTTTTTTTGAGACTAGGTCTCGATATTTTTGCCCGTGGAACCGCAGGTTCTCGTTGCCCGGGGGCACCACAGACTCAAGCAATCCCCAGCCTCAGCTTCCCAGGTAGCTGGGATGACAGGTGCATGCCACCACGCCCAGCTGTTTTTTTAGAACTAGGTCTCTCACTACAGGCCCCTGCGGGACTCGAACTGCGATCCCTAGCCCCGGCCGCTTCATAGGCTGAAGCTTACAAGCATGAGCCACCGTGCCCAGCCCAAAGCAACCATATGAAATGAACCCACATCCTTGACTGAGCAGGTGAAGCAAAGCTGCTGGCTGTCGGGGATCTTCCAGATTGTTGTTTGAGAAGTAAATTCTGTTTTCTGTTTTAGAAAAAAAATATGTAGTTTTGATTCAAGGGTTGGATTATATGTCAGTTCTTACACTTGTGACCCTTGTGAAGTCACATAAAGTCTACTAGGTTCAGTTTTCCATAAATGTAAAGTAGGACTGTCACATATTTCACAGCTTTGCTATTCTAAGTGTAGGAAAGTAAATATGTAATCTGGAGTCGGGCGTGGTGGCATGCGCCTGGGAGTAGTTCAAGCACTGGGAGGCAAAAGGCCTGGGATCACTTGAGTTTGTGAGTTCGAGACTACCCTGGGCAACATAGTGAGACCTGGTCTCAAAAAAAGAAAAGAAAATATGTAACCTTTAGGAAAGAAAAATATGTAATCTGAGATATAGCAGACACTCAGTTTTAAATGGTACCTGTTATACTTTTTAATAAATGATTTTAACTTAAAATTCCAACCCAGGTTTTTTTCCTATCAGAAAAAATAATTGTATTTGGAAGATTTTTTGCAATCTATAAAATCTTTAAATCTTGTTAGGTTTCTAGGTATTTGGATTTTCTTTTTGCCACATTGAAAGGACTAATGGTTGGATATCAGAAATCAGGAGTTGCTGAAAGAATAGTTTACAAACAAAAGAGAACTCTTGATGGAAAAAATTATATTAGGATAAGTTGTGCTAACAGAAAAGTGCTATGGTAACGTCTCAGCTTTCTACCGAAAGTAATTTATCCAACAATCTGGGACATCTGTGGGGGAAATAGAGCATACTGGAACAAGTGAAAAGGAACATTGAACTGCCTTTGAAAAACCAGTACTACCCACTTCTAGGAAAGACTCATATTCAAAATCTTTTTGTCTTATTTTACACACAGTGCTAGTACACTAGGCTATCCTGTTTCCCAAGACACAAATTAGGAAGAGGACTGCTAAAATCAGATACCTAGGAAATAGCAAGAGTTACTATCTAATAGCTTAAGAAAGGGAGGGGAAAAAAACCAACAACAACAGAAAGACAATTATTAGAAGAATGTAGAACAAAAAACACACTAGCCTTGGATCATTTTGGACAAAGCAGAGAGCCTAGCATATTTTAGTATTTGCCAGAGATGCATTACTTTGCAATCTACTTTGGAGTGCTCATAAGGATGAAGAAAATATAATTGCTATACATTTCCAGAAGGAAAGAATCTGTTTTAAGTAATATTTCAATAAAGACATATTTTCAAACAATTTATTCTTAAAGGAATTAGTGTCAATTATTTAGAAAACTAATTCAGACTTTTCACATTCTCCAAAGGTGTTAGGTAAATGAAGCTCTATTAAATTGTATGAGCAAAGTCAGAGTAAATACACACCTGTTTATATTGACAGGTCTTCTAAATATGTCTTTAGATCCGTTGGTTGGTTGCTCTGACCCCCAAGCAAGGAAAGATAAATAATGCATTCCGCTACAAACTGACTAACAGTGAAAGTTTTTAACAAGTTCCCTTTGGGATGCCCAGCCTTGTGAAGACAAAAAGAGAAAATAGCCCTGGGATTACAATGTTGTGAAATTTATATATAAATAAATAAATTTTTTAAAAAAGAGAGAAAATAGGGAAGGGATATAACACCTTGTTCTGAATTCCCATGGGTTAAAGGGTGATCATACAAATTAAATAGATGGTTAAATAGTAGGACACAATGCCTAGTATACATATTAAGAATTTGATAATGCCGTGAAGCCCATGAATGTTGTGGAACTCTTTGTTTTTTGGGTTTTTTTTTTTTTGTTTTGTTTTTTTTGAGACTAGGTTTCGATTTTTTTGCCTGTGGAACCACAGGCTCACAATGCCCGGGGTACCCCAGACTTAAGCAATCCCCAGCTTCCCAGGTAACTGGGATTATAGGCGTGTGCCACCATGCCTGGCCTCCCTTTGTGATACCCCTGTGACTCTCAGAGGTAACCTAAGGGTCAAAGTAACTTGAAGGCAGAATGTCCAACAAGGCTACCAGCCAGGATACATATGGTCTGCATGGTTTTCTTCCTCGCTGAGATGGCAAAGTCTCTCTCTTGCTTCACTCAGGAGGAGCAGGATTCATCACAACACACTGAGGGAGTCAGCCCAGCACAGGACAGGTCTACTAGGGCTGTGGCCTACATTATATTTATGTTCTTCCCCCCAACAATCATGTTCTTCCCCCCACAGTTTTAACTGCCTTGTGTCTGACAAAGGGCTATCTCGCCGTGGTGCCCAAAGACTTTTTGAAAGAATAGCACAAAGTGTCAGGAAGAGTTTGAGGTACCTGGAGCCTTCCCTAGGGCTGAGGGAAAGACCTGCTATACCTGGGTTACTCGGGGAGACACGACAGTCTGTAAAGGCGCTATCTGCCCCCCAAATGAACTCACGCAAGGTCCCAAATCCAGGCATCAGCGTCCTGGAAGATTATTTGATACAGTGCTAGTTTTGCTTTGGGATTGAGCATTTCTATCTTTTTTTTTTTGGCACTAGGTCTCGCTATTTTTGCCCATGGAACCGCAGGCTCACGTTGCCCGGGGTACCACCGACTCAACCAACCCCCAGCCTCAGCTTCCCAAGTAGCTGGGATTACAGGTGCGCCACCAAGCCCAGCTATTTTTTTGGGACTAGGTCTCGCTGTGTTGCCCTGAGCGGGACTCGAACCGCGATCCCTAGCCCCAGGTGCTTCATAGGCTGAAGCTTACAGGCACACGCCACCGTATTGGGTAGTTCTATTTATCAAAGAACATCTTGATGTTAGGGAACAAAAAACCTTTTCCTTGTTTCGTTGTTCACTAGGGCAGAATGTTTAGACTGACTCTTTTTTTTTCCTTTTTTTTAGAGAAGTAACTCAACACACCCAAATGTCTAAGTACACAACTGTTTTGCTACCAGACCTGGCAAGAGAAAACAATCCAGGTAGAAATGAACAGAAGACATGTGTGGATTCTCTCTTCTGTGGAGGACAGCATAAGGAAAGGAAAACCGGCCGCGGAGAGAAAGAGAAGTGGGAGCTGCAGAGACAGCTAAGAGAACCAGCAAGAGAGGCTGCAAAGCCAGGCTTTGTTAGCCCTAAGTGCATCTGTATTTGCCTCTGTCCCAGTCTTGGTTGTTTGAAGGTTCAGTTCCCACACAGCACACCCTCGACCTCTCCTGGTCACAGCCAGTCATGAGTCACAACCCCGATTTCTTGACAGCAGCGAACAACAGGGCTCTGGGGAGAAAGACAGTGCCTGACCCAGTGTCCACTACTTCAAGAAATGGGCATAAGGTGGCAGCACTGGCAGTGTCTGCAGGTGTTGTGGAGAGAAACTTGGCCAAGGGCCAGCTGCACTTGAGCGGCTAAATCCCAGGGAGAAGATGAGAAAAAGAGAGCTCTGTTACAGACCTCCCTAATAGGTAGCTGGTGGTGAGAGGAGAAAAGCTTCTCTTAGGGAACTGATGGCCCTCAGGAGCTCCACTGTGAGGAGTGGGTGATGGGGTCACACTGCCTGGCACCCATGGATCTGTTGAAAACATACTGCCACTTAGGAGGAAGGCTTCACCTGGATGAACCTTGACAACAAGTTAAGTGAAAGAAGCTGATCACAAAAGACCACAGGTTGTATGCTCTCATTTCCATGAGCTGTCCAGGAATGGCAACTCAACAGAGACAGAAAGTAGGTTGCCCAGGCCTTGGGGCTGGGCAGAATGGGGGTGACTGCCAAAGGATATGGGGTTTCATTTCTGGGTGATGAAATGTTCCCAAACTGATTGTGCTGATGGTTGCACAGCTGCTAATAAGCTAAAAAACCATTGAATTGTGCACTTTTGTGGGTGAATTGTAATTATAACTCAGTAAAACTGTTACTTAAAAAATGACTAATGAACATTTGGTTAAAAATCAGAGAGAAAAGTTTATAATGTGAGTGCATTCTCACTGTCCTCTTCCTCCCTGGTCTGGTGAATGTAGATGGCTCAATAGTGCGAGAGACACCCTTTTTCTGGAATCTTTCATTTCTAAAATAGAGCCTCTCAAACTTTAATTGGCATCCAAATCACCTAGGAATCTTCTCAAAAATGTGAATTCTGTCTCAGAGGGTCTGAAGTAGGGCCTGAGATTGTGTAGCTTCTGGATGACCTTGAAACTGCTATCCTGATATTACAGTTGGAATAAAGATACCCTAAAGCCAGGCGTGGTGACGCATGCCTGTAATCCCCTGGGAGACTGAGGCTGGGGATCACTTGAGTCCACGGGTTCGAGACAACCCTGGGCAACATAGCGAGACCTAGTCTCTAAAAATAAAAAATAAAAAAGCAAAGACACCCTAAGACACAATGAAATTGTATTCTTTGACTGAAATACAAATTATGTCAGCTTAGTACTAGAATTAATATACCAGTGAAAATTTTTTTGAATCCCTCACACTTGCTAGTAGCATTTTATATATTTGTCATGTAGTACAATATATAATATCCTATTATAGATGTTACGTGTAAATTAGATATAATGCTTCTTTTTTTTTTTTTTTTGAGACTAGGTCTCGCTATTTTTGGCTGTGGAACCACAGGCTCCTGTTGCCCGTGGTACCACAGACTCAAGCAATCCCCAGCCTCCGCTTCCCAGGTAACTGGGATTACAGGCGTGCGCCACCGCGCCCAGCTATTTTTTGGGACTACGTCTTGCTATGTTGTCCAAAGCGGCACTCAAACCACGATCCCTAGCCCCAGTCACTTCATAGGCTGAAGCTTACAGGCACGAGCCACCGTGCCCAGCTAGATATAATGCTTCTAACAACAGTTGATACTGACTGACATTTTGCAAAACTACATTGCTAAGATTATGGGATTTGTTATCAATTTTTATGGACAGGTCCAGCATTTAGAATTTATAAAAGAAGCTGGACTTGGTGGCATGCGCCTGTAATCCCAGCTACCTGGGAGGCTGAGGTTGGGGATCGCTTGAGTCCGCGGGGTCGCGACTACCCCAAGCAACATAGTGAGACCTAGTCTCAAAAAAATAAAAAAAGAAAAAAGAATTTATAAAAGAGCTGCATTTGAATCCTGTGGCTCTATCACTTAACACTGTCACCGTCTTGGATGATTTAATCTATCAGAGTTTCAGTTTCTTCTTTTAAAGAATGGAGATATGCCTATCATAGTGTATGTCTGTGAAACTAGAGGCTATATGGCATAGACATACTAGTCAATATATTGGCAATATACTCATGATCAAATTTGTGTGAGCTGGGAGGACCTACCACACTTGCCTTTTTTGTATCTGTGTCATTCTATATTTTCCTTTAAATCTTCAAATTCTGGCTGCGTAAAAGATGTTTCTCTAAGATTATTTTTCTTCGTCCATTTGAAAAAGGCATTGTTTAGAGTTCTGGTAAGATCCGTATGGAATATAACTTTTAACACACAGGTGTGTATTTTTATTTGGATGCTGATATTAAGGAATCCAAAGTTAAAGTTCAGGATAAAGAATTTGGGTCCCTCTGATTCTTACATGTGAAACTGAAACAATTAAACAACAAAGATTTTTATTTTTGTTGGCAATTTTTTCAGAGTGACATCATTTCATTATAGGGATCTCTTTGACAGGTGTTCTTTTTTCTTTTACAGGCAAGTTCTCTGGCTGCCTGGCCCTGGGGGAAGTCTACAGAGAGAGGCAATTTGGAAAATTCTGTTTTGAAATGGAGTTGCTCCTCAATAGCTCCCCATGGAAGAAGGATTCCTTCTGCTGTTGTAAATGATGTGACATCACAGGCACGCAAGCAGCATGGTTGGAGCAAGGACTACTGGCCACTCCTCCGGGCACCCTGACTCCAGAGAACCAGGGCAAAGCACCGTGCATCGGAGGGTTTCCAGGAGCTTAGTTCACCTCTGTCCATCTACCTGGGCTGTTCTCTGAATGTAACAGAGATGCAAGAGGCTGCCTGGGGTGTTTGTATCCTTTTGTTTTTATAGTCTTTCAACTTCAAAGCCAACTTTATCTCCTGGGTTTTTCTGATCTCTGGACTAAAACGTGGCAGATACTGTCACTGGCAAGTTCCTGGCATGTGCTGCTGGTAACATTTGCTTCTTCCTTTTCGTTAAATCATTCTTCCTCTTTTTTATTTTTTAACACTCATAAATTTAACCTCTTCCCCACACCTTACTATCACTGTGTACTCAGCATTATCTACATGAAGACCTAAGCAGTAAGGGAGACTGTTTTCTTCTGTTTTTTAAACTATATGTCTTCAATACAGTCAACACTAAATGTTTAGGGTTGAAGGTAAACATCACTCCAACTTATATAAATACTGTAACAAAAAACTGATTGTGGAGATGCCATTCAAAGAAAAAACCTGTTTAATAGCGCATTCTGAGGAAAACAAATGTTCAAATGTGTCTCTGAAAAAGAAAGCAAGGGCTCCCCCCCTGTTTACTGCCACTTCAGATATTTAGGATTGCTTCTGTTGGCTGTTTCCCTTTGTCTCCCTCTGGCTCAGGTACTCAGAATTGAACTGGAGGCACCCAACTCTCTCCCCCCCACCCCAAAGGAAGGGGCACACCTTCATGATGTGAGGAAGTGCTAGCTGTTGGTAGGGACTTCCCAGTCACTAATTTTGAAACCCCCCAAACATTGATCTAAAGATCAAATTGAATCTTCAATAGCAAGCATCAAAGGGCTGGGAAACTATATTCTGTTTTTTTTACGTAGCACTGGGAATCTGTTGGTGAATTCAGTGAAGTGGACTCTAAACCAGCTTGCTCTTTTCTTTCTCATCTGCCCAATTAAGGACATTATTTGATTTGATGCATCTTAGACATTCATTTCAGTGGACAGTTGCTTCTCTTGTTACAAAGGCCAAAGACCATTCTAAAGCAGAGTCAGCTGAATAGGTGGAACAAATACCTCAATTCCACGCAGCTACCTTGGCAGCACTGGGTTCCAATTCATGTAGGAAGCCCCAGTGAGAATACTGCTGTGCACAAGAGCTTGAGTTCTGAGAGCAGCCAATGTGGCATAAATTGTACCTTCTGGGCCCATTTGTGCCATTTCATGTAAGCACGGTTGCCCGATGTGACAGCCAAAGTGACCCTGAAACAAAAAATGAGAGAAGGATGCAGGATGAGAAGAGGAGAAATTGCCTTAATTCTTTTCTCTTCTGGGGGGAAAATGAGTAAAGTGTCAAAGTACTAATACTAATAATATCACACTTGATGTGTAGTACACACACACACACACAACTTTTAATATGCCATTGAGTTCAAAGTTTAACATTCATTTTTCTTGTACTCATCCAAAATTTCTTTAAAATTTCATAGAATGGGAACAGTTGGTTTGTTTCTTTTAGTTTTTCTCTTTTTTTATCAACTTTCTTAGGAAATGAAGGATGTTGATTTGAGTTTTAATAAATTTTAAATGAAAAAAGGCTGTCCTATTTTGGAGGGAAGTCTTTCCTTTCCTTTTTTATGAGACTAGGTCTCGCTAATTTTGCCTGTGGAGCCGCAGGCTCACATTGCCCGTGGTACCATGGACTCAAGCAATCCCCAGCCTCAGCTTCCCAGGTAGCTGGGATTACAGCGTGCGTCACCACACCCAGCTATTTTTTTGGGACTAGGTCTCACTACGTACCCCCAGTGGGACACGATCAGTGCGATCCCTGGCTCCGGCCTCGGGAAGTCTTTCCTTTTCAACAGAGATGTTCTTTCTGGGAGCTGTGAAGGATGAAGGCAGCCTCTGTACAATGTTGTGCATCATTGCAAGGTAACTCAGAGAGTTTTCCATTCATAGACAACTGGATAAGAGAATAGACACAAAAGCAAAAAGTTGGAAGTTCCAGAACAGTTTCAAATAGTGAAGTGTGAATAGTGAAGAGATGACATTTGACTTACCACCTCTGTTCCAGTGTTTCAGAACATATATTGTCCACATGATTAGGTTTTGTCTATATGAACTCTTGGTCATTACAGCTTATGAATAGATACAGGCACTTGAAAACATGACTGGAAATGAAAGTCTGGGCATTTCTTTCAACTGGCGAGCTAGTTCTTAAACTGTAGGCTCTTTCCCTTGAAAGAGGTAGCTGGTTCATCCTTCTTTTGACCTTGTCCTCCTTTTTCTCATTTCCCACATCTACACACTTCCAAGAAGGATACCTCTAACAGAATTTTATCTGTTATTTGTACTACTATTTGTAGTATTCCATTCCTGTGAATTTCTTCTCTATGTTTTTTTTTTTTCAGTTGCAATTAGTTTGAAACAGCAGTGTAAAATATGTTTGGTATATTCATCATCTTGTCCTGTATCTGTGATCCTTAACATATTTTAGATTTATTATATGTGTATGTGTGTGTATCCTGGGCTTGATGCAGAAACCTTAAATAAAACAGAAGCATCCCTTGTTATCCAAGTCCACGTCCATATTTTTCATTATTTAGAAAATGTTGCTCTTGTTGTCCCTCTTAAATATTTCTTATATTTTGACATCCCCCACCAAAACATGATGTCAGAGGTGTGTGTGTATATATGTGTTCAAGTATGTGAAAAAGATGGGAGTGAGTCTAGGTCAGATAACAGTGTACAGTGGTGAATCGACTTACTCACTAGATTAATTAATCTTCAATTAACAGATCACTAAGGATATGAATCACTCACAGGCAGTGAAAAGGTAATGTCAATGAATGGTCACGGCCCCTGTTTGCTATAGAATTTAGTCTTCATGCTACTGCTGTGGCAGACAGATCTGTGAACTTTATTGTGAATTTTATTTAGAAGCATCTACTGCCAAGGATCACATTAATAAGTATTCTAGGAGATAGGTAAGACAAGGAACAAGATAGTTAATGAAATTCATACATTTGATTTCACAATGATCTTATTAGTAGTAACAGTCATACTATTAACTTATAGTTGAAAGAATAACATGCTCAAAAGCCTCAGTAGAAGACCCTCCTTGGTGGAAGTTGAATCAGAACAGTTGCTGTGGGGCAGATGCATAGAAAAGATGCTTCATCGTGAGAGGTGAATTTTCAAGGTGAGATTGCATCATGGTTTCTTCCTAACCCATATTTCATTACAAATTGTGCTAATAATATATTACTAAGTCCTCAGTCTTCAATCAGCTTGTGAACTCCTTACCCCTAAGCTTTTTCCTAGAGAATATCTCCTTTTGGAAGGCAAGGTGGTACCTTAATTCTCTTGTGACTCCATCTTGGAAGCACTGACTGTTACTTAAAAAGCAGAAGAGAACAAAAAAACAAAAACACAACAGAGGGTAAGTGTGGAGTCAACTAGAACAACTAGAATCCCCCTTTTTTTTTTTTGAGACTAGGTTTCGTTATTTTTGCAGCCTCACGTTGCCCGGGGTACCACAGACTCAAACAATCCCCAGTCTCAGCTTCCCAGGTAGGTGGGATTACAGGTGCGCACCACCATGCCCAACTATATTTTTTTGGAACTAGGTCTCACTAGCCCCAAGTGGGACTCTAACCATGATCCCTATCCCCGGCTGCTTCATAGGCTGAAGCTTAAAGTCACAAGCCACCATGCCTGGCTTCAACTAGAATCCTTTTCTAGAGCACTTTGGACTTTCAATTTTAGCTGGGATAAAGGGAAAATAGCCTTTTTAAATGTGAAGTCAAAAAGGACCTCACATTTAAAACTGTGTAGTCTATATTCTGATCTTGGCATTTAGGGCAAAAATAGTGCCTAATGTTGCATTATATTGTATCCTCTTTCATCTGAGGGTAGTTTGTGGATGTGCTCTGTTCATGAAAGCATGTTGGGATGGAGAAGAGTGTGTATGTTTCAGTGGTATTTTTAAACAGCCTGTGGGATAAACTCAATGAACTGTGTTGAGCTATCTCTCCTTTGTCTCTTTTCTCTCCTATCCACACCACACTGGAAGAACAACACACTTGTACAGAGGTGCCTGGAAGTATCTTTGGAGGAACAGGTCAATAAGAACCAACTTGCTGGTTCCTACTCCTCTCCCCCTCCCCCAGCCTCTGGGGTGGCTTCTGAATCGTTTCAATATTGTTGAATTTCAGGGCAGAAAGTGATAATTTGGAAAGGTGCCAAAACTCGATGTCCTCTTTCCCTGCTACTTTGGTGTGGGGTGGATGGTAAGCGCTGCATCTCATTGGAAGCCATGCCACTGCCACTATTGTAGTCCTTTCACTGACTTGCTGGCTTCACTTTTTCTTTTTAATATTTGGAAGAAGCCATTTTCTATAGGAATAGATGGGTTTAGACTCTATTAAAGCTAGTCTGAAGGCTTTCCTTTCCTAATAGAGTCCTTTGGATTTCTTTGATTCTCACATAAAAATCTGGGAAGGCCATGTGGAGTATTACGCTTGAGGTGGTGGTGTTGCAGAGAACCGGCAGTCCTGTTGTTTTAGCCTCTCGTCCTGTTTCACAGGCCTGCATGCCTTCTTTCCTCCGTTTTGTCAGTGCTCACACTGATTTTCCTTCTTTCCCACTCTCTTCTACAGAACTTGTGTTAGAGGAGACGACTCCATTCCAGATCCATTCCAGAGTTGCTATGAGAAAATTCCCCACTCTGAGCCTTTTTTTCCTATCTCAGTAAAATGGCAGAAAGCTCTATGCAATCTAGGACTGGGAGAAATAGCTACCTAGAATATTTGGTTTTCCTTCCCATCTTTTTCTCCATCCTCAACTTCAAAAAATGTATAGTCATTATACATACGAAAAATTTCCTCAGGTTGGTATTAAAGAATAAAGTAAAACAAAAGCAGCTTATGTTGGTTTAATATGTTAAATCAAAGACAACAGACTGTGTTTCAGGAATAGTATTGAGATTGGTGACTTTATCTTTCCTTGGTCTTACTGCCGTTGCTGAGCAAGTCAAACCTAAAAACAGCTAGTGTAGTATGTAACAAATACGTAATTGTTACGCTTTTTTTCTAATGGGCCATAGAGTGACTTATAAGCGTCTTTGCGAGTAGTTTTTCATATACTATTTTTGTATCAGTTAAATATAAACCTTCAATGAAGTGCAGCAGAGGTGTTCAAATTCCTGATCTGCCTAGTGATTTTGGTCCAGGCCTCTGTTTTCAGAATATTATGAATAGTTTTACCCTGTCTTTCCAGAAGAATAGTCAGTAAACTCACCAATAAGCCTGACTTATCAGGAGAATATACATGTTGGGGTATGAGGGAGTTGATACCTTTTTCCTATAATTAGATTGACCCAGGTTGTCATCTTTTGTTTAAAACCTGCCAGAAACCAGACCAGCCAGAACCTTCATTTATTTTTTTTCTGATTTTAGGTTTTTGAGACAAAGTGGCGAGAGTAATTTTTACTTTATATTGGTACCAAAAAAGTTCGCTTGTGCTTGAGTGTATTTTTACAGAGCTACTCTTCAGGTGGGAAAATAAAAAAGCCTCCCTCAGAAATTAACATTTCTCAAACCTGTTCTTTATCATCAATCTGAAATGCAAATTGCCCTAAAGTGTTTATTTTGAGACTCTGAGAGGAGTGGAAATAGCATCTACACCGGCAGTTGCTGAGCGCCTGCCTACCGCGAGTAGACGCCGCTGGGGTAGCTCCTTTTGGACTCCTAGGTGCTGGGTAGGCACAATTTTACCGCGAAGAGCTGCAGAGCGCCATTCAGACTCCATTCCATTCTCCTCCGTGGAGATCCAGTTCGTATTTTACGGCTCCAGTCTCGAAGCCCTGTAATATAATGAATTGCCTTGACTCTCGCTTCAATCCACTTTCCTCGCTTAATATGCAGCCCAAAGTTTTGCAGCTCGCTGTCAGATGGTAGTGCTAGACTTTCACACTGCTCCCAAAGCCTCCGCTGGGGCTGTTTCTGAACACCGAGTTACAAACTTTAAGAAACAGACAGCTCCAGATGGAAATCCACGCCAGGCTTTGAGCTCTGCTTCTGGCTTCCGTCAACTGACATAGTTGCCCTTTTGCTCAAACTCGCAGCTCCAGTTCGCACTCGAAAGAGCTCCGCTGGGTGTCTGCTGCTTTGCCACGGTGGGGACACATGTGGCCCCCACCGGTCTCAGCGCTTTAGTCTTGAGAACCGAAGCAAAGCCTCACTGGGGTCCCTGAGCTTAAAACGTGTTCCCCCAAAAGGTGGGGAAAGGAAGAAGCCTTCTAGAAGGCCACCCGATCTTTTGTTTGTTGAGTTTTGCATTTCGGACACTTAGGGGAAGCAAATTGCGAGAGAGGAAGGGTTGTCCTCCCTGCAAGCGTTTCCCTGTCTTAGCAAACCCTCCAGGCCTCGCTTCCACATTTTGCAGTTGACTGTAAATTTTAATAGGTTGTACCCTTATTCTCGAGTCCAATCCACGCACACTGTGCAGCCGGGCAAGATGAGAGCTCATCCTCGGCCATTTCCAGTCGGTTAGTGCTGGCAGCCCAGCCCCCCTCTTAGGCTGCGGCAGCCGAGGGAGTTAATACTGTGTGCAGAGACTCCTCCTGATCCTACCGGCCGGAAATCCAGTCCGCGTTTGCCAAGTGCCGTGCGGTCGGGGATGGTGATAAGAACTCTCTTGTGAGGAAGAGCGAGACTTTAGTCCGGTTTCCATGTCAACGATTCAGTCCATATTTGCCATCAGGCTGTCGGTGGCAAGAGGCGCTTTCGTGAGGGTAGCGCTGTCCTAGTCCCAGTCCTCCAATCTGCGCCGGGATTCCTGAGCTGCCTGGGTGTGGGGTTAAAAGGCAGGGGCGTTGGGGGAGAAAACTCCCCCAAGGGGAGGACCCAGAGCCCCAAACCCGGGTCTCGCAGCTCGGGCCAGCCACGTGCCCAGCTCCTCCCCTCCCCCCTTTCCCGCTGCCATTGCCCCTGGGGAAAGCTGATGGGCCAGTTTCTAAGAAAGTTCCCTTCAATCTGGCGGTCCCTGGGATGTTGGTGTGGGGCTCTAAGGTAGAAGTAGAAGAGAGCACTGAAAGATTGGAGGTTTTTTAAGAAGGGAAAAAGCAGAAATCCCACATCCCCTCTGACAACCCAGATGGATATAGATTTTTGTGCACTTTAGCTTATTGCTAGGCAAAAATGGTGGCTGTTTTCAAAACAGCTGCCCACGTGTAGGAAAGGGAATCTGGTGCTTTCCAAATTTCACTGCCTTGGAGAAAGGGGATGTGGGCTTCCGTTGGAGACATCCATTCTGGCGCCCAGATTTTCACTGGGCTCCAGGTTTCCCATTACACTCCAGCTCTGAAGAAAATGGCAGGGTAATTGCATGTAAAAAATTCCTCATTTGTGTGCAGGACTCAGGACTGTTTGCCAGCTCAGAGGCAGTTGATTTAATAGCCAAGCTCCATTTATGAGGCAGCCTATAATTTGGTTTCTAGGACCTAATGCACGCAGAGAGTTGTTGCCCCTGAGGACTGTGAGTGAAACCAGGCCACTGGCCCATTCCAGACAGTCAGCTCTTGGTAGGCCTGTTTGGTTCTTGGCTTAGGAAAAAACACACACCATTCTTAGCTTGTCAGGAAGGGCTTGCCTCTTTTGAGTGTAAGACACTCAAGTTTCCTGGGGGTAGGAATGATCTCAGGTGTTTGAAATCATTCGCCATGGCCAGCGGCCTGCAGAACCTGAAAGTTCCAAGACCATGGTTCTATGGTTATGAAGTCCCCCTGGAGAAGATCAGGGGATGAGACACTGGTATTTAGTGACCAGGCTGGCCTGGGCCTCAAGGCAGCCTCAACCTCCGTTCTGGTAAGGACCTGGAATCCCCTCTGGCTTTTGTACCCTGTCACCTCAGGGCATTCCAACTCAGCCTGAGGAGGAAAGAGCTGGGGCCTATAGTTCTTAGCATTTTCTATGTATGCCTCCAGCTTAATGGAGGTCTCTTAATGGTAAAACTTCGAAGAAGAATCTTTACACTAGAGCATAGAAAACAAACAAATCTGAGTTGTATCCTTTTTTTTTTGAAACGACCTGTTAGACTGCCCCCTTTCTCTCTTTAAGGAGAAAATGGTTTCTCTCCTTTTACCATCCTTCTGCAATGGTTCTTTTGGACAGATTCTTACAATCACAGGAGTCTCTCCTGTGCTTGTTTACAATCTTACAAGTCCTGTCTTTAGAGACAGGAGCTATCCAAATGACAACCAAGTCTAATCGGGTTATAATTTACCTTCTAAATTCTCTTAGAAGGTAAAGAAGGAACTTGGGTTCTGCTGCTTAGAATGCTGTTATATGCCTCCCAAATAGATTTAGGGGCGACCATTTTAAGTCAGTGGTGAGGTGATCAGCTCTGGTCTCAAATACATTCTGATATTCTGATTCCATTGTCAGATCTGACATAACTTGACGGGATTTTTTTTTTTTCTTTTTAATCTAAGTAGACAGGGATAACTTTGGGGACTGAGCTTCTTTTTAAAGCCTCCTAGGCCCTCAGATTTGAAGTGATAGGTAGTGCCACCGCCCCTCTTAAGTCTTTCAATTCTGTAAAATGGGGGGAGGGGGTTTTGTACCTCATGCCCCTCAGGCCTCCTGAGGACAGCTAAAGAGGGCAGGGGAGTGGGAAAACGGAAAGTTTGAACAATGATCTGTCGCTCCTTTTGGTTTGCAAAGGGGGTAGTATGCAATGCCCCCACTCGCTCACTCAGCTGGGTCTTTAGAGCGGGGTTTGTAAAAGGCTTTGAAGAAGAAAAGTGCTGTAGAGGTGCTAAGTAGCAGCCAAGAGACCAGGCCCGCTGCCAGGGGGTCAGGCCTGGGCCGAGGCGGCCGCGGTCTCGGGCTCCGGCCAATTTTGCAGCCGCGAGTAAAGTTCACGCTGCCCGCTCCCTTGCGTGCGGCCTGGAGGGGATCAACCCGGGCAGGAACGCCAGGAGGGAGGCGGCGCAGGCTCCGGAGAGGCGCGGGCTCCGGGCCGGGTTTTCCCCGAAGCCTTCAGCGGCGGCGCTGCCGAGCGAAAGCGGCAGAGGGCCTGCCGCCGCCGCGGCTCGTTCTCTCCCCTCCTCCTTTGTGAGGGGAAGGGAGCGAGTTCGTTCCACGGCCTGCGCCCGCTCCGCACTCCGTTCCGGGTTTGCCAGGCGGCCGCGACGGCGCTGGGTAAAATGGCAGTGCTGAGCCTCGTGTCGGAGTGAGGGGGACTCGGAGGAGAGTGGGGCGCTCTCGCCGCTCAGTCCGGCCGCCCGCCCGCCCGCCCGCTCGCCCGCTGCCGCGCAACCGCCTCGGCCCGAGCCGCGGCCCGGGAGGGGAGGCAGGGCGCCCGGCCCGGCCCGCGCACCGACTCTGCCTCCCGGCGCCCGGGCTGCTGCCGCGCGCCCTCCAGCCCGCCCGTCCCGGGTCCCCCTCCCCCCGCTCCCTCCCTCCCCGCCCCCTCCCCCTCGCCTCCCTCCCTCCCTCCCTCCTCCTTTCTCCGGCAGCAGAAAGCGGAGAGTCACAGCGGGGCCAGGCCCTGGGGAGCGGAGCCTCCACCGCCCCCCTCATTCCCAGGCAAGGGCTTGGGGGGAATGAGCCGGGAGAGCCGGGTCCCGAGCCTACAGAGCCGGGAGCAGCTGAGCCGCCAGCGCCTCGGCCGCCGCCGCCGCCTCCTCCTCCGCCGCCGCCAGCCCGGAGCCTGAGCCGGCGGGGCGGGGGGGAGAGGAGCGAGCGAGCGAGCGCAGCGCAGCAGCGGAGCCCCGCGAGGCCCGCCCGGGCGGGTGGGGAGGGCAGCCCGGGGGACTCGGCCCCGGGGCGGGGTGGGAGGGGGGGAGAAGACGAAGACAGGGCCGGGTCTCTCCGCGGACGAGACAGCGGGGATCATGGCCGCGCAGGTCGCCCCCGCCGCCGCCAGCAGCCTGGGCAACCCGCCGCCGCCGCCCTCGGAGCTGAAGAAAGCGGAGCAGCAGCAGCGGGAGGAGGCGGGGGGCGAGGCGGTGGCGGCGGCAGCGGCCGAGCGCGGGGAAATGAAGGCAGCCGCCGGGCAGGAAAGCGAGGGCCCCGCCGTGGGGCCGCCGCAGCCGCTGGGAAAGGAGCTGCAGGACGGGGCCGAGAGCAATGGGGGTGGCGGCGGCGGCGGAGCCGGCGGCGGCGGCGGGCCGGGCGCGGAGCCGGACCTGAAGAACTCGAACGGGAACGCGGGCCCTAGGCCCGCCCTGAACAATAACCTCACGGAGCCGCCCGGCGGCGGCGGTGGCGGCAGCAGCGACGGGGTGGGGGCGCCTCCTCACTCAGCCGCGGCCGCCTTGCCGCCCCCAGCCTACGGCTTCGGGCAACCCTACGGCCGGAGCCCGTCAGCCGTCGCCGCCGCGGCCGCCGTCTTCCACCAACAACATGGCGGACAACAAAGCCCTGGCCTGGCAGCGCTGCAGAGCGGCGGCGGCGGCGGGGGCCTGGAGCCCTACGCGGGGCCCCAGCAGAACTCGCACGACCACGGCTTCCCCAACCACCAGTACAACTCCTACTACCCCAACCGCAGCGCCTACCCCCCGCCCCCCCAGGCCTACGCGCTGAGCTCCCCGAGAGGTGGCACTCCGGGCTCCGGCGCGGCGGCGGCCGCCGGCTCCAAGCCGCCTCCCTCCTCCAGCGCCTCCGCCTCCTCGTCGTCTTCGTCCTTCGCTCAGCAGCGCTTCGGGGCCATGGGGGGAGGCGGCCCCTCCGCAGCCGGCGGGGGAACCCCCCAGCCCACCGCCACTCCCACCCTCAACCAACTGCTCACGTCGCCCAGCTCCGCCCGGGGCTACCAGGGCTACCCCGGGGGCGACTACGGCGGCGGGCCCCAGGACGGGGGCGCCGGCAAAGGCCCGGCGGACATGGCCTCGCAGTGCTGGGGGGCTGCGGCGGCGGCGGCGGCGGCCGCCTCGGGAGGGGCCCAACAAAGGAGCCACCACGCGCCCATGAGCCCCGGGAGCAGCGGCGGCGGGGGGCAGTCGCTCGCCCGGACCCCGCAGGTACAGAGCTGAGTGGGGAGGGGGCTGGGGCGAGGGCGAGCGGGGTCTTGGGAGTGGGTGGCGACCGCGGGGAGCAGGCCACAGTCGCGGGCTACCCCCAGGCCGGGGCCCCCACTGCTGGGGAGCTGCCATTGTCTGGGCTCTTCTCTCTTAAAATGGCTGCCTGTCTGCCTTCCTCTCCTTCCCTCCTTCAGCCTTTGTGTGGGGCTTTCCCAGAGGTGTCTGCTGCCCCCCTCTCTCTCCCCTGGTCCCTTCGAACTCCGGGGGTCTTCAAGGGGGTGTGGGGTAGAGGGTGCGAGGAAGGGCCGGGCCGGGGGTGGAGGGGTGCTGGGGGCTCTGGTTAGGGGTGTGGGCAGTGCTAGGAGCTGGGGAGTTGAGTGAACAGTTCTTTGCTCACCTGCCGCCCTTCTCTGCCCACCCCCCCCTGTCTTTCTCTAAGCAGTCCCCCAGCTTTACTTTCTAGGAGGGGCCCCTCGGCCTCGGGGGGACCTCGAGGGAGGGCAGGGGCCTGCTTGGGGCAGCTAGAGGCCGGGTGCGGTTCACCCAGGGCAACCCAGGCCTTCTCCTGTCTTAGTCTCCATCGGCCCAGTGGCCTGGGCTTCTCCCTGGAAGTGCTGGTAAACAGCTGAGTGACTGGAGTAGTAAGTGCAGATTGCTTTGGTTTGGGATTTGAATTATGGAGGTAAAATCCTTCTGTCAAAGCCAGGAGACAGTTGGTCTTAGGTTGACATCCTATCTGTGATCTGATTGGCTCCCCATCTCCTGCTCTTGGCCATTTATAATTGCCTCTGATGTAATGGTACAACAATCCTGATGAGCTCATAAACTTTTACACTCTGCTTTTCTGCCAGTGATAACCCAAACCATCGCTGCCACTATCTGCCTTTTATTCCAGAGCTGAAATTGGCTGTGACCTTGAGGAGGGAGGTTTAAGCAGCAATACTGTATCAGCAGGAGCAGAGCCTCAGACAGGCTGCCCTTGTTACATTGTGCCCGAAACAAAAGAGGAGGCAGTGGCGTTTTGCTTGTACCTTGGATTTATTTTGCTTGTTATGTTTTATGCAGCCTGAAATAGATTCTGTGTTGTCTGAACAGTAGCTGAGTTTTTCTCTACAATGGGTATGCTGTTTGTTTTGGTTTTGTGACTTTCCTGATGGTATAAATGACTTCTTTGATGGCTCTGAAGATGCATTTGTCTTGAGAATTTTGACCCTGTTCGCATTGCAGAATTGAAATTATTTTACAGGACGTTTTATTGAGTGGCAAATGTGGGCTCTTATGGATGGGGGTGGGAAAAAACTCCCCCCCCCCCCCCCCC